>CM035840.1:88258696-88472457 GCA_020510985.1 Pholidichthys leucotaenia | reverse complement strand
T
Organism: Pholidichthys leucotaenia; assembly: GCA_020510985.1. NCBI lineage: Eukaryota > Metazoa > Chordata > Actinopteri > Cichliformes > Pholidichthyidae > Pholidichthys > Pholidichthys leucotaenia. Next base: position 88,472,456 of record CM035840.1, on the reverse strand, counting down.
GATTTTTTTCCACTTCTCTTCCAGTCCTTATGGCCACTTTCTGATGGCTTTGACTTTTTTAAAAACATAATTTTAAGAATAATGTTAACTGGTTTAAAGTACATTTCTAGCCACACTATATCATACAATAAGCCGTTTAACATACAATTTCATTTGATCACATTTAGAGCTTAATTCAAACAAGCAGAGTATTTGCAACCAACCTAATTAGGACTCGAACTAAAAACAATCAATCTGAATACAACTGGGAGCGTTTAAGAAAAAAATCTTTGGATTCCTTAATGAAGTTCTGCCTGCGAGATCACCGGCACTCAAACATTCCAGGTACCATTCATGGGACGGACCAGAATCCATACAAAAATGTAAAAATTTTGCTTTGGCTTCGTCTTTAAGAGGTTGCTGTTCCAGTTAACAGTCTCAAGTGTTGAAGAGTCCACCTTTGTATAAAACGGCCAAATCAGTATACCACAAAAGGCTCAAAGTCGCTTAAATAATCCAAAGGTTAAACCGGCTGTTATCCATCCATCCATCTTCTACCGCTTTTCCGGAGGTCCGGGTCGCGGAGGCAGCAGTTCAAGCAGAGAAGCCCAGACTTCCCTCTCCCCAGCCACCTGCTCCAGCTCTTCAGAGGGGATACCAAGGCGTTCCCAGACTAGCTGGGAGACATAGTCTCTCCACCGAGTCCTGGGTCTGCCCCGGGGTCTCCTCCCAGTGGGACGTGCCTGAAACACCTCAAGTGGGAGACGTCCAGGAGGCATCCTAATCAGATGCCCATACCACCTCAACTGACTCCTTTCAATGTGGAGGAGCAGCGGTTCTACTCTGAGCCTCTCCCGGATGACTGAGCTCCTCACCCTATCTCTGAGGGTGAGTCCAGCAATCCTACGGAGAAAGCTCATTTCAGCCGCTTGTATCCGCGATCTCGTTCTTTCGGTCATTACCCAAAGCTCGTGACCATAGGTGAGAGTAGGAACGTAGATTGACTGGTAAATCGACAGCTTTGCCTTAGAACTAAGCTCCCTCTTCACCACAACAGACCGGTACAACGTCCGCATCACTGCAGATGCTGCTCCAATCCGTCTGTCGATCTCTCGCTCCATTTTCCCCTCACTCGTGAACAAGACCCCAAGATACTTAAACTCCTCCACTTGGGGCAGGAGCCTGTCCCCAACCCGGAGAGGACAATCCACCTTTTTCCGGCTGAGGACCATGGACTCGGACTTGGAGGTGCTGATTCTCATCCCAGCCGCTTCACACTCAGCGGCAAACCGTCCCAGCAAGAGCTGTAGGTCATTGCTGGATGAAGCCAACAGGACAACATCATCTGCAAACAACAGAGATGAGATCCTGTGGTCACCAAGTATGACACCCTCCATTCCCTGGCTGCGCCTAGAAATCCTGTCCATAAAAATTATGAACAGGACCGGTGACAAAGGGCAGCCCTGGCGGAGTCCAACTCTCACTGGGAATGACTCCGACCGAGTGTTGGCAATACGAACTAAACTCTCACAACGGTCGTACAGAGACCGAATAGCTCGTAACAACAAGCCCGATACCCCATACTCCCGAAGCACCCCCCACAAAAATCCACGAGGGACGCGGTCAAATGCCTTCTCCAAGTCCACAAAACACATGTAAACTGGTTGGGCAAACTCCCACGAACCCTCAAGAATTCTCGAGAGGGTAAAGAGCTGGTCCGATGTGCCACGGCCAGGACGAAAACCACATTGCTCCTCCTGAATCCGAGGTTCGACCAACGGCCGGACTCTCCTCTCCAGTACCTTGGCATAGACCTTCCCAGGGAGGCTGAGGAGTGTGATCCCTCTAAAGTTGGAGCACACCCTCCGGTCCCCTTTTTTGAAGAGAGGAACCACCACCCCGGTTTGCCATGCCAAAGGCACTGCCCCCGACCTCCACGCAATGTTGCAGAGGCGTGTCAACCATGACAGCCCAACAACATCCAGGGCCTTGAGGTACTCGGGGCGAATCTCGTCCACCCCCGGGGCCCGGCCACCAAGGAGATTTTTAACCACCTTGGCGACCTCAGCCCCTGTGATAGGCGAGTCATCCCCCTTGTCCCCAAACCCTGCTTCCTCTGTGGAAGGCGTATCAGTGGGATTGAGGAGATCCTCGAAGTATTCCTTCCACCGCCCGACGATATCCACAGTTGAAGTCAACAGTGTCCCATCCGCACCATACACAGTGTGGACGGGGAGCTGCTTTCCCCTCCTGAGCCGCCGAACAGTTTGCCAGAATCTCTTTGAAGCCGACCGAAAGTCTTGTTCCATGGCCTCACCGAACTCCTCCCATACCCGGGTTTTTGCTTCAGCAACCACCCGAGCTGCACTCCGCTTGGCCTGCCGGTACACCTCAGCTGCTTCGGGAGTCCCACAAGCCAACCAAGCTTGATAGGACTCCTTCTTCAGCTTAATGGCCCCCCTCACCACTGGTGTCCACCACTTGGTTCGGGGGTTGCCACCACGAGATGCACCGACCACCTTGCGGCCGCAGCTCTGGGCCGCCGCTTCAACAACAGAGGTGGAGAACATGGCCCATTCAGACTCCATGTCTCCAGACTCCCTCGGAATGTGGTTGAAGTTCTTCCGGAGGTGGGAGTTGAAGACCTCCCGGACAGGGGCCTCAGCCAGACGCTCCCAGCACACCCTCACTATACGTTTGGGTCTACCAGGTCTGAATGGCTTCCTCCCCTGCCATCGGATCCAACTCACCACCAGGTGGTGATCAGTTGACAGCTCTGCACCTCTCTTTACTCGGGTGTCCAAGACATACGGTCGCAGGTCTGATGATACGATAACAAAATCGATCATCGACCTGCGGCCTAGGGTGTCCTGGTGCCAGGTGCACATATGGACACCCTTATGCTTGAACATGGTGTTCGTTATGGACAGACTGTGGTTAGCACAGAAGTCCAATAACTGAACACCACTCGGGTTCAGATCGGGCAGGCCGTTCCTCCCAATCACCCCCCTCCAGGTTTCACTGTCGTTGCCCACGTGCGCATTGAAGTCCCCCAGTAGGACAATGGAGTCTCCAGGAGGAGCACCCTCCAGCACCCCAGTCACAGACTCCAAAAAGGGTGGGTACTCTGAAACATCATTTGGTGCATAGGCACAAATGATGGTCAGGACCCGTTTCCCAACCCGAAGGCGCAGGGAAGCAACCCTTTCGTCCACCGGGGAAAACTCCAATATAGAGGCAGCAAGGTGGGGCGATATAAGAATACCTACCCCTGCTCGTCGCCTCTCGCCCGGGGCAACTCCAGAAAAGGCCAAGCTCCAGCCCCTCTCCAGGAGACTGGTTCCGGAACCGGAGCTGTGTGTTGAGGTGAGGCCCACTATATCTAGCCGGTATCGCTCAATCTCGTACACCAGCTCAGGCTCCTTCCCCACCAGAGAGGTGACATTCCACGTACCAAAAGCCAGTTTAGAAAGCTTGGGATCAGTCCGCCAAGGTCTCCGCCTTTGACTGCTACCTAATCCACATAGCACCGGACTTCCATGATCCCTCCTGCAGGTGGTGAACCTACTGGAGGGCGGACCCATGTAACTCCTTCGGGCTGAGCCCGGCCGGGTCCCATGGGTGGAAACCTGGCCACCAGACGCTAGCCTTCGAGCCCCTCCCCCAGGCCTGGCTCCAGGGTGGGGCCCCGGTAACCCCATACCGGGCGGGGTACACTGAATCCTTGATATACAATTTATCATGAGAGTCTGTTGGATCGTTCTTAGTCTGGCCCTTCACCCAGGACCAGTTTGTCTTGGGAGACCCTATCAGAGGCAAATTGCCCCGGACAACATAGCTCCTGGGATCACTGGGGCACGCAAACCCCCCCACCACGATAAGGTGACGATCCATGAGGGGGTAAACCGGCTGTTAATGTAATTTAAATCCTGCATGGCTTTGACAACGTGGAACCGGCATTTCACTTTGAAACGGATGGCAGCGAGTTATTGCAAACGAGCAACTTTAAAACACACATAACACTAAAGTTAAGAGTATTACAAGAAGGAAAATAGTTTAGTATAAAACACAGCTGTCTTACCTTGAAATGTCCTTTACAAATGAAGAGATTCAAACTAAAGAACGGAGGAAAAACGGAAAAACTTTCTAAAATATCCAGTAGATTTCACAGAGGCGTTACAATATATATGTTGTGGAGGAATGAAAGGACAAGACACGAGAAACCCAAATTGTGCACCAGAGGAAAAGTGGAAAAACACAGATCGTACTGCTTATGCAAAGGGCTGCAAACTAACAAAAAAAATTACATGAAAATGGCACAAAATCACCAGGAAAAAAGACCCGTTTAAGTACAGAAGGTCTGAAATCGTGTGAAAATGTTAGAAATGTTACAGAGTCAGAGCCCAGGGCTAAACTACTATTTACACGGTAAAAACGCCGAAATCAGGAGCAAATATACACAAACTCACTGCTCCTTTCTCCTCTATTCTTGAAGCAAATAAAGATAAAAACACTCAAAAAGTCTCACAGTCACTACTAAAACTACTTACTATGCTGAACTATTATTTACACGGTAAAAACGCCTAAATCAGATCAAAAATAGACAAACACACTCGTGTTGAAAGTCCGTCCATCTCTAATTAAATAATAGCAGACAAATGATCCGGGAAAAAAACGGCAAATAATAAAAAACACAATAAAAAAATACTCACAAACTAAAACTACTATTTACTATGCTAAACTATTATTTACACAATCTATAAAAAATAAACGTGCTACAGTTGAAAAGCCCGCTAACCAAAACACAGTGGAATACAATGGGAAACACATGCTCTGGAAAAAAAAAAAACGGAAAATAAGAATAAAAACACAAAAATACTCCCAAACTCTCAATCAATTTACTGTGCTAAACTATTATTTACATGGCAAAAACGTCTAAATCACAGCAAATATACATAAACTCACGCTGTTGATTTTGCTCCTTCCTCCTCCGTTCTTGAGGGCTGAATCCCAAGTTAAAGAGATAAAAGGAGAGGGCACAGAGACCGATGAGGCTTTGCACACACAAATGATATGTAATATACTACACATGTCCAAAGCAGGTGCCCTTGAGTTAATAATAATAATTATTATTATTTTGTAGTCCTAATGAACACAAAACCTGGCGCCCACCGAAGCAATTTTATATGGATAAACAGCACCACCTGTCGTTCACCAGCTCTAATACATATTCCAAAATGTTTGCAGCGACAGGGGTCACGTGTACCTCAGCGTATGACGCAAACACAAAAACAGGTAAGTTCCTGCCGTAAACTGCCGCAGCGAAAAAAACAAACAAACCCAAAACTACCGCATCAGCCGCACCGAACACAGACCCCCCCCCCCCCCGCCCATGATATGTAATATATTACACATGTCCAGAGCAGGTGCCCTTAAATTATTATTATTAATAATAATAACAATAATTTTGTAGTCCTAATGAACACAAAACATGGCGTCCACAGAAGCAATTTTGTATGGATAAACAGCACCACCTGTCGTCCACCAGCTCTGTTACATTTGCAGCCGGGGTCACGTGTACCTCAGCGTATGACGCAAACACATAAATTCCTGCCGTAAACTGCCGCAGTGGTTATACTGAACGCAGAGCGTCTCAGGTAGGGCCTTTTTACGCAGCACGGAGATCGTTGAGAGGTTGGGTCAATTTTTGATCTTTGGGATCATTTGGGAGCTCCTTGTGTGCTTTGGATTGAGTCAAAACTTTGAGGAGACCGTGTTGACTGTGGAGATCACTGTAGATCATCGATAGATCAGAAAATGCCAGATCTCTCAACGATCTCCACCCTCAGCTTTGTGATGCAGATGGGTAATTAATTTACTGTCGAGGCAAAAGCCCCAACCATCTGTGTTGTGTTGTGCAGTTTTCATTGCAGAGGGGAGATGAAAAACAAGCCGACCAAGTCAGATGCATGTGGATCGAAGAGTAAAATGAAGAAAAAAGCTGAGGAGGACTGTGATCCAACGATCTCCAAAACAGTACTTGAGCAGAAAAATGGCGAAACATCAAAACAAGGTGTGAATCCCGTATCTTAAGTGATTTTACATATCTTGATGCTCCTGACGGTTAATTTTGTGGGTGTGTGTGTATTACATTTACAGGGTCCTTGCCCCTGAAGTCCGGTGGTGTGCAGAAGAAAAGCTGGCATGGAAGCATACTGCACTTTATTTATAAGAGCACTCTGGGACAAAATCTGCACTCACAGATGAGACGGGTAAGATAAAAATGCTCTTGATCCAGTATTAGTATGTACCATAGACTGTATAAATGATGGTATGAACAGATGTTGTTGTGAAATGCTAATCCTTTCTTGATTTGTATTTGGGACTTGATTAAAAGTACATAAACAGAACCTTCTTTGAGCCAACTAACTAACTTGTTTCCCATCCACAATAATCTTGTGATTGATTTAACAACTTGTAGTTAAACCAATGATAGAAATGAGAGTCTTGAATGAACTGTAGAGAGGTAGCACATCCAAAGACATTTGCATTTTCTTGTTTGTCAAGATCATTATACGTTTTGGCAGCAGGCCTTTGCTTGCTAAAAGATTTGTTTTAATGGCAGATTTATGACTTCCTTTGAATCATGCTGCTGCTGCTGCTCTTTATTTCAGTTTAGTAACTGTAACTGCTTGTCCAAGCTTCTGCCTTATCCAACTTATAAATGTATTTGTATGCGTGTGTTTGGCTCCTCAGGAGCCATACACACGCGTATGACACGCAAACAGACGCATATGACTTTTTTCATAGTCAAGATAGAAAAGTAATCAGAATATTTTGTCTTGGTATGCTGTTTAAGTAACTATAAACTCTGTCAATGTCTCAATTATATGATTATCCATGTGTATTGGGGCCTGCTTGATGCTATTTAACAACATTGTTTTATTTTCTGCAATTTCATTCAAAAATATTTCAAAATTTTGCTGTATACTGTATATCACAATATGAATACTACTGATTTTTTTTTTTTTTTTAATGAGATTTTCTTAAAATCTTCTTAATGTAGTCATTGTACTTTTCATAAAGGCTCCCACACATCTCCTGAGTAATCCCAGCTCATCTTCTTGGGCAACTCCCTCAAGCTTCTCCATATTTGATGGTCTTATGGCATGGACTTTCGTCTTCAGTTTACCCCACAGATTTTGAATGGGAATCAAGTCAGTAACATTCACTTTGGTCTTCTGGAGGTAGTTCTTCACCAGGAGTGATGTATGTTTTGGATGAGTTTCCAGTATGCATAATCTTTCTCCAGGCATACTTCAATCTGGCTTGAAGGTGTCTATTCTGCAGAAGTGGAGTTTTTCTTGTTCTGCAACCTCACTCTATTCCTGTGCACGGTTCTAATGATTGTCTTCTTTGAGACTACAATTCTGGACTTGGGTAAGTCATTCACTAGAGTCTTAGTTGTTCTGGGGTCTTTAGACATATCTATCACCAGTTTTCTTTCCAGTCTTTAAATTCTTTCTCTTCCTACCTGTGCCAGGCTTGTCCTGCACCATGTGGTTCTCTTTGAATTTCTTGATGATACTTCTCACTCCAGTTCTTAACACTTGGAAATGCTGTGATACCTTTGTATATCCATCTCCTGCTTTGTGAGCATCAACAATTATTTTTCTCAAGTCTAAACTGATTTGATTTTGGCATCTTGCTTTCTCAAGTGACAGCTCAAACCTTTGCTTAAGTTTTTATACTGTGTAAACTGGAAGATAACCCTGGATTTTACAAGCTTTGAGGATTGCAAAGTTAAAGCATGTCATTGCACAGAAGCAGTTTGTGCTATGGATCAATACAAATGTCAGTTTTTCAGGGGGCTCATTATTTTGACCCTGCTAGTTTTTGTTTTTTTGTGAAATAATTTTGTTTCTGTGTAGAAAGTAAAATAACACTGGTCAACACCAAATTTATTGTCTTTTTTTTTTTTAGCTGATTTAGGACAATTTTGATGTCCTGAATCCAAAAATCACATTGGTTTTGCCAGGGATGAGAATCCTCCGGATTTGATCATGTCTAGGGTCATTCTCGTGAATCGTCTAAATTCGAGGAGAAAATTTTAGGGGGGGAGGGGGGAGGTATGTTATGAGCGGCGAGTCGTATTTTCGATCGGCTGCTAAAATCCACCGCGCAGAACGCGCTACCCAGCGAGATCAGTAATGTAACAAGGCCACTGATTGGCTGATACTTATTGAAGCAACCAATCGGCGATTTTGTTAGATTTCCTTTGTCATATCCAACACATGGAGCGAAATGCAAATGGCGGACAGTTCAATCAGTTCAATCAACCGAGTTTTCCCGATTTCATGAAAATGGTGAACCTAAAACTCACGAAAGACAACAAAGCAAGAATTTTAGAAAGCGACAAAGGGATAAGGAACAAGTTTCGTTGGGAATGACTCGAAAAAACTGTGTCAATGACTGTAAACACCTAAAAAAAAAAAAAAAAAAAACACCTAAAACACCAGATTTTGTTAGCTTCTTGGGGGGCCTGCGTCCCCCAAGACCCCCGGCTTAGTTTACTCTTTTTTTCCCAAACCCCATTCTCATCCCTGTTTTGCTCATTCAGGTCGACTTTTTGAACTATGGCTACATGTTTTTTATGTTTTTGTTTACATGTACGGGGATTTTCACTTTATATGATGTAAAATTCTTTATTTCTTGAAATTCTCTGAATTTTGAATAATGATGACATAACATTCAATTTACATGTTCTTACCTTTATCAATGTCTACTATTCAATTTACAGTACAACTGTACAACTGCTTAGCATAAAAACCTGATCGAGAGAAACTGATGTCATTTTCAGATTCAGTGGTGCAAAATTGTCTTAAATCAGTTGAAAAAAACAGACAACTTACAAAAAAATTATTTTTATGTTGTGTAGTCGATGCAAATGTCAGTATAATTCTCAAGTCACCAACCCATAATGATGACTTGAAAGCATAATTCACATTTTATTGAACAAACCTCCCAATGATAATTTTTTTTTTTTTTTGCAACTTACAAAAAAATATTTTTGTTATGTTGTGTAATTTGTGCTTTCTAATGACAATTAGGAAAAGTTGTGTTAAAAATTCTTTGCACTGTTTAACAGCACTTCAAAATACTTTTCAAAAATAAAATTTTCATGGTGGAGGGCTCATAATTCTGTCCTTAACTGTATTTTCCTCCATGTTAAGCCTAATAGGGAAGAGATGGATGTCTAGTTCACTGTGATTTATTTCTCACTCTAAGTTAATGAGTGGGTATAAATCTTGCAATGCTTTGATTTCCAGTGTCTCCAGGAGCCTTTTGTCCGTTCTCTGCCATCGTATCATTTCAACGGTGGCAGCAGTCCCTTCGACCGCAGGATCACTTGTATGGAGTGGCACCCCACTCATCCCACCACTCTGGCAGTGTGCTCCAAGGGTGGAGACATTTACCTGTGGAACTTTGAGGAACCCACAAAGAAGACCTTTATTCAAGGGGTGAGTTCCCACAATATGGTCATCATTTTAGGGTTTATTAAACTTCCAACAATTGCACTTAGATGACAAGTATTAATTAACATAAGAAGCTGTATTAACTGTATGGTGAGATTCAGGTGAGTTGGTGTCTCCTTGGTGTGTTGGTGTTCTGACCACCTCTGGGGTCAGAAATGCAGTTTACAAGGTTTATTCCAAGTTTAGGTAGCTTCCCAATACTTTCCAATGACTGACATGGATGCAAGGTGACATTGTGTGGTCTAAAAGGGAGAAAATAAATAATACATAACTTTAGTGAAACAAAAAAAATGATTATCTGACCACTAATTGGCAATGATTCTACCAAACAGTGCAACAAACTACACACTCAGCTGAAAAGCTGCCCCTTTGGCAGATAATATGAACCAGTACTGCCCTCTGTAGGTCAATCGCAGTAATATACAATCAACTGGGCCATCACTGTAATATAATGAAAACTTGCATAACATCCAAAATAACACACCATAAGCAGGGATGAGAATCCTCCGCGGATCCGAGGAATTCCTCGGATTTGATCATGTCTAGGGTCATTCTCGTGAATCGTCTAAATTCGAGGAGAAAATTTTGGGGTGGGTGGGGGGGTCTGTTATGAGCGGCTGCTAAAATCCACCATGCAGAACGCGCTACCCAGCGAGATCAGTAATGTAATGTAACAAGGCTACTGATTGGCTGATACTTATTGAAGCAACCAATCGACGATTTTGTTATTCCTTTGTCATATCCCACACGCGGAGCGAAATGCAAATGGCGGACAATTCAATCAACCGAGTTTTCCCGATTTCGTGAAAATGGTGAACCTAAAACTCACGAAAGACAACAAAGCAAGAAGACAAAGGGATAAGGAACAAGTTTCGTTGGGAATGGCTCAAAAAAAAACCCCAGAAACATCTCAAAATTGTGGCTACAAGGAGATCGAATTACTCGCTCGTGCTGCGTTTAAAACGATCGATGGACACGGTCAAATTCAGATGCCAGTCAAAGTTCATCACAATCGGCCCCGATTACAGCAATTAGTGATCGGAAGACACATTCCAAGGTAAGATTTTTTTCTCGTTATAAGTAATGTGCTTGAGAATTTTCGCGTAATGAATTTGTTATGAAATAGCATGTGTAAGTTGTGACGTCATGCCTGTTTTGAAACACTTGATAATTTGAAACACTAATTAAACATCTTTTAGGTTTTACTTACTTAGATTATCTTTCAAATATTAAAATATACTAATATGCAACTTTTTTATATTCCTAGTAACACTAACAAATGCACACATTAATAAATCAAAATGCTTGCAGAATGTCAGTATATTTTAATAAATGGGTGATGGACTTGGTGATGGAATTTTGTTAATATTTATAATTTATTTTACTTGGTTAAATTATTTTGTCTGTTCTAGAACTATGTAAATGTAATTCTGTGTCAGTTCTAGGGGCGGCTGTGGCACAGGTGTAGTGTGACCGACTACTGATCAGAGGGTCATGGGTTCGATTCCCACTCTGTCTGAAGTCTGCATGTCAAAGTGTCCTTGAGCAAGATACTGAACCCCCAGTTGCTCCTGGTGGCCAGGCTAGCGCCTGTGCGTGTATGGCAGCTCTGCCGCCATCAGTGTGTGAATGTGTGCGTGAATGGGTGGATAGCAGGATCTGTAAAGCGCTTTGGTCATCCAGAGATGAGAAAAAGCGCTATATAAGTGAACGCCATTTACCATTCTAAACATATTAAAGTGTACCTGTGGTGGTCGTGAAAAAAAAGATATTATATTGAGCCCCTGTCTCACATTCTAGTTCAAGTTTAAGTTGAAATTCACCTTCAAAGCAATTTGATATAAATCCATTGCTGATGTACTGGTTCGGCTATGTCAGCAAAACAAGGGTACAGCCATACTAGCGGCTACATGGCCTTCCAGGACGCTTCCTGTGACGTAATTTCGTGGCTACCGCGATCTGGATCAGTATTGGCTGAGCCTCGAGTACCCGGATGTGCAGCGGCTTTGGGGATATTCAAATTCAAACGTTTATTTCAAACTCAGGGTTCATATTAAATGCAGAACTGAAACGAGTAGAAAATAAATAAATGCTTAAATTCAGCTGCTTGTCTCATCTGATCTCGTAACTGCCGCAACACAGAAGATGATTCTACAACTATATACAGAGCAGCAGACACTCGGTGCTCTTGTAAAAACAAAAACATACAATGCGATATGGATATCGCAACATGGCGGAATGTAAAGCCTTTGGATGTCTGAATAATAAGCGAAAAAAACAAAGAAACACTTTTTTTGTGTACCCAAACCCAGCTCACCTTGTCAGAAGATTGGAGCGGAAACAGGGCACAGACGAATAATTTCAGACGAAATTGCGTTGTGTGTGAGGACCACTTCGTCACTTTAACCCTCAGAAGACCTTTCTGGCTCAAACCTGTAGCCATGTTGGACAAATTAAGATAAGATAAGATAAGATAAGCCTTTATTAGTCCCACAACGGGGAAATTCCAGGATTGCAACAGCACAGGGATAGCAACACTCAGAGCAAATTCTTCCTCAGAGTCCGACAATTCAGCCATAATAGAATAAAAACACTCACAACAGCACCCTAGTCTCTCATACAGGCGGAGCATTGACTGTTGAGTATCAACGAAGTGACGTCACATCCGCATGTGTCATGGCTGCGCCCACAGTTTTCATTGGCTGCCCATGGCCAAGGTCCTATTTGAATATATGTCTGGTGGTATATGGCTGGCAAAAATTATTTACCAAAATAAGAAATACTTTTTCATAATGTTTTCAAGTCAAATGCGTCTTCACGACCACCACAGGTACGCTTTAAATAGTAGTAAAATATAATTTAGTATTATTACATCAACATACCATTCAGAGATCATAAATTTACACATGTGATGCAGCAGCAGATTAAAAAGGTAAACTATAAATGCATTTGTACTTACTTCTAACTTTAAATATAAGACCACATTTGAGCATTCTAAAACACCAGATTTCGTTAGCTTCGGGGGGGCAACGCCCCCCAGACCCCCCACCAAGGCTCCGCCTTGGATCCAGCTTGGGGGACGCAGGCCTAAATAAGACCCCCGGCTTAGTTTCCTCTTTTTTTCCCAAACCCCATTCTCATCCCTGCATAAGGCAGAACCACTCAAAATTACAATGCTAAGACACAACTAAAAGGTATTGTGGCTAAGTTGTACCAAAATCTTAAATGAAATACTAATGCACAGGTTGCTACACACAAGCTAAACTAGCATTCAGTATGTCAAAGCTACAACAGTATTAGCATCATATGGTGGAAGAGATGACTTACAGTTCGTCAGTGACACACTAAAGCATCCACAAGAAGGCAAAGTAGGGATATTAACTGAAAGAACAACTTATACTGAACAATAAGGTGAGCTAACTGTTCCAGGAGCTTATTATGTAGTCCTCCAGTGTTCTGAGCTCCTTGCTAATGAGCTCACACAGAGTGAAGCGGAGACCACACCTTCTGCACATGTCTGTGGGTCTGTCTGTCTGTTTGTCATGATTATTGGTCATTCTAACATCACCACCCCCACATTTGATGTCAGATGTGTTCCCTGGAAAGCCTGATGGTCATCTATCCTGGTGCACTGGTCTCATCATTAGGTATCTCAGGTAGGACAAGAAGACAGACAATGGGCCTGGTTTATACTTCGTCTTTAATCTGTACCACTGCTGCCCTAACATGTCCATATGGGCCTGGGTACACCTTCACCACCTTTCCAATCTGCCAAAGGGATCGAGGTACTTGAGGATCCACCATCATAACAACTGATCCAACTGTTAAGGTCTAGAGCTGAAGTCTTCCGCTTGCCCCTTGCTTGCAGGCTGGGTAAATAATTCCTTATGAAAGCTGGCCAGAATCTGTCTGCGAGCATTTGGGAATGTCTGCACCTACGACGTCCAAGAATTTCTAATTGTGGATTAACCACCTGAGGCAACAAACTGTCAGGCCGCCCCATCAGAAGACAGTTAGTGGTGACACAATCAAAGTCTGCTACATTAGCTGGAACATAGCCAAGGGGTTTGGAATTAAGTATGGCCTTGATCTCTGTGAGGACAGTGGCAAGTATGGTAGTATAAAGGGCAGACTTCACAGAACAGATTTCTTATTCCCATGCCCCACCAAAGTGCGCTGCAGCAGGTGGATTAAAGTGGAATGAAATCTGCTGTGGAGCAAGTTGTTGCCTAGAGGTCAGGGATTAGGCTGAAAAAGGCTTCCTTTAACGCCTTCTCGCCACCTCGGAAGTTGGCCCCTTGATCCAAGTACAATTCTACTGGTTTGCCACGCTGAGCTATGAACCTTCGAATGGAAGGCATCTGTGTCTAGGGAAGATGGTACCTCCAGGTGCACAGCTCGTGTGGTGAGGCATTTAAAGAGAATAGCCCACCTTCACCTGGAGTGGACTGAAACAGTCAATGCCACAGGAATAGAAAGCTGGTTTGAACAACCTGAGTTGAGGTGGTGGCAGGTCTGCCATCTTCTGTCCATCTTCTGGTCTGGCCCTCCATCGGTGACATTCAACACATCTGTGTTGGTGATGTTTCACTGCTTCACATCCTCTGAGGCTCCAAACTCTGTGTCTGAGCTCTGCGAATACTCACTCTGGACCAGGATGACATGGTTTGTCATCATACTCTTGAATAGGCAACTTGGTAGAAAGGTGAAGAGGGTCAAGTACAATAGGGTGTATAGTTTCTGGGGCAAGCTCTTCCGCTCTGCGAAGCCGTCCTCCCACTCTGATGACTTGGTTGGTTGCACCAAACTCTGGTGAGAGGCGGAGTAGATGACTACTAGATGCCACAGGCTTCCCTTTCTTAAGGAGCTCATAGTCCTCTGAAAAACTGTTTTGCTGGGCTCTACTTAGCGCAAGCATCTCGGGTGTCTGATATGCATCAGCGGGTGACTGTCCTGACAGATGGGCCGCCTCGTGAAGTTCCCGAGCCAGGGAGTCCACCAATTCCTTTCAAGTGTTGAATGATGGTCTGTCCACTGTTGGAGGCTCAAAGGAGGTGCTAAGTCCGCAGAAGGCACTCACTTAAACTCGGATGTATCCTCTGGAGCAGAGTGGGTTGGTGAAGGAAGGACCAGCCATTTCTCTGAGGATGACTGTAGAAATCCTGGTCCTTGACACCATTGATTAGGTCCCAGTAGCTCCTACAGGGACTTCCCTCTGGTGAGGTCATCAGCTGGATTACTAGGGGAATCAATGGTTTGTTGGTCTTCTCTGGACCGTGTCACTTGCTTCTCACTTCTCGGTGGTAAGGCGTCCAGTTGCCACAACCTTTTAATGTTTCTCCGAAGTTCTATTTCCAGAGGACTGAAAGAAGTGAGCAAGCATTGCTGGGGAGGTAATTGCTGTTCCACTATCCTAGTTGGACCCTGAAGTGTCCACCCAAGTCTGGTCTTAATGGCTGCAGAGCCACCTGGGGGACCCAAGTGGGCGGGCTCAACAGGAGTAATCAAATGGGGATGGTCTGCGCCTATGAGAAGCATGGGGTGTACCTTGTCAAACAGCTGAAGTGGAATATCTTGGAGATGCTTGTACTTAAGACTTGAGGGTAGTCACAGGGAATGTGTGATCAGCAAGACTGAGGCAATTTGCAGTGAAGGCATCAGTGATCAGGAATGTTCTATTTGGCTGTATAATGGATGAGACTCTGAAGGTGACAGCTGTGCCATTCGGTGTTTGAACATCTTGGCGAATAGTGTACAGCGCTAAGGTTTCAGAAGACCCTTGTGGGCCTAGTTTACGTGCAGCTGCAGGCAGAAGCATTGTACATTCTGAGCCGTTGTCTAAGACCGCGTAGGTGTCAAGGGTCTTGTTCTCATGAAGAACTGTGATCACTTTCAGAAGGAGCTGACTGCACTCTGTAGGTCCGTCTAGGTACAGTGTCTCTGAAGCAGAATTAACCAGACAGGATCCTTCTTTTGGGGGCTTGATGTTAACCTTATGCAGTATTTGAAGATGTTTACCTTGACACTTATTGCAGGGCTTCTTGAGATTGCACTGTGCTGCCTGATGGGTTCCCCCACAACGCCAGCAGCATTGGGTACTTATGATCCACTGAGTGATTTAATCTTTGTTGAAGGACTTAAAGGTGTCGCATTGGCTCAAGAAGTGCTCTTTGCTGTCACAATATAGGCAGTAATCCTGTTGGATTTTCTTCTTGGCAGTGTCTGGTTTCTTTGATGCTATTTCTCCACACAAGGTTTGCCGGAAGTCTCCTTGGTGCCATGGAGGATCGTGGCAGGATGAGTGAATTTGGTGTCATGCTTCTGATCCACTTTCTTCTTGCCCTCTGGCTTGAGATCCTTGAGGTTAACTGGATCCTCGCTGTCTTGGCACCAAGCTTCATACAGAAGCCACTCTGAAAAGTCCGTGAGGTTATATCCAGTTCCTGGTCTCTGGTACATCTGTCTGCGGAATTCTGATTGCAGCTCTGAGGGAAGTTTGCTCAGAAGGCGCTCTATGTGAGACCCACACTGAAGCTCCTCTGCACCGTCATGTCAGAGAGTCTGCAGCATCCCCACCAGAGCACGCACTTGTAAGGTGAACTTCTGGAAGGACTGTGAGTCTCCCTGTTGGATGTCTGGAGCATTCATGACTGTGGCTATTTTCTTCAGGGCTAACGTCTGAGGCTGACCAAACTTATCGGTTAGTGCCACCATGGTTTCTGAATAGGGCGTAGGGGAGTTCAGGTAAGCATCAGCTATAAGATGAGCCTCCTCTAGCTTGAAATGGTCCAACAAAACCTGATGTCGAAATAGTTTAGTAGCGTCAGGAGGTAGGTTTTCTAATGCAATCTTTAGACGTGTGAACTCACTAGGATCTCTCTTTGTAAAGTCTGGAATGGGTGGGATGGGACCACTAAGTTCTTTCTCTTAGGAAAGCTGGCAGTTGTTGTGGAGGAGCACTGTATGCAGCGCTAGGTAACTCATACATACAGTGGTGTGAAAAAGTGTTTGCCCCTTCCTGATTTCTCATTTTTTTGTATGTTTGTCACACTTAAATGTTTCAGATCATCAAACAGATTTAAATATAAGACAAAGATAACATAAGTAAACACAAAATGCAGTATTTAAATTAATTTGTTTATTATTAAGGGGGAAAAAATCCAAACCTACATGGCCCTGTGTGAAAAAGTGATTGCTCCCTAAACCTAATAACTGGTTGGGCCACCCTTAGCAGCAACAACTGCAATCAAGCATTTGCGATAACTGGTAATGAGCCTTTCACAGCACTGTGGAGGAATTTTGACCGACTCATCTTTGCAGAATTGTTGTAATTCAGCCACATTGGAGGGTTTTCGAGCATGAACCACCTTTTTAATGTAATGCCACAGCATCTCAAACCGATTCAGGTCAGGACTTTGACTAGGCTACTCCAAAGTCTTCATTTTGTTTTTCTTCAGCCATTCAGAGGTGGACTTGCTGATGTTCATTGTCATTGTCCTTGCTCATTGTCCTGTTGCACAACCCAAGTGCGCTTCAACTTGAGGTCACAAACAGATGGACAGGCGTACATTCTCCTTCAGGATTTTTTGGTAGACAGCAGAATTCGTGGTTCCATTTACCACAGCAAGTCTTCCAGGTCCTAAAGGCGCAAAACAGCCCCAGACCATCACACTACTACCACCATATTTTACTGTT
The DNA here is from genome assembly GCA_020510985.1 of Pholidichthys leucotaenia. Lineage (NCBI taxonomy): Eukaryota > Metazoa > Chordata > Actinopteri > Cichliformes > Pholidichthyidae > Pholidichthys > Pholidichthys leucotaenia. The sequence continues at coordinate 88,455,246 of CM035840.1, read as the reverse complement.
GGTATGATGTTTCTTTTCTGAAATGCTGTTACTTTTACGCCGGATGTAATTGGACACACACCTTCCAAAAAGTTCAACTTTTTTCTCGTCAGTCCACAGAGTATTTTCCCAAAAGTCTTGGGGATCATTAAGATGTTTTCTGGCAAAACTGAAATGAGCCTTTGTTTTTTTTGCTCAGCAGTGGTTTTCATCTTGGAACTCTACCATGCAGGCCATTTTTGCCTAGTTTCTTTCTTAAGGTGGAGTCATGAACACTGACCTTAACTGAGGCAAGTGAAGCGTGCAGTTCTTTGGATGTTGTTGTGGAGTCTTTTGTGACCTCTTGGATGAGTCATCGCTGCGCTGTTGGGGTAATTTTGGTCGGCTGGCCACTCCTGGTAAGGTTCACCATTGTTCATGTTTTTGCCATTTGTGGGTAATGGCTCTCACTGTGGTTCACTGGAGCCCCAAAGCTTTAGAAGTGGCTTTATAACCTTTTCCAGACTGATGGATCTCATCTACTTTGTTTGTTATTTGTTCCTGAATTTCTTTGCATCGTCGCATGATGTCTAGCTTTTAAGGATCTTTTGGTCTACTTCACTTTGTCAGGCAGGTCCTATTTAAGTGATTTCTTGATTGAGAACAGGTGTGGTAGTAATCTGGCCTGGGTGTGACTAGAGAAATTGAACTCAGCTTTCCAAAGATGTGATAAACCACAGTAAATTTATATTTTAACGGGGATGGGGGTCACTTTTTCACACGGGGCCATGTAGGTTTGGATTTTTTTATTTTTTTTTAATCCTTAATAATAAACACCTTCATTTAAAAACTGCATTTTATTTTTGTGTTATCTTTGTCTAATATTTAAACTTGTTTGATGATCTGAAACATTTAAGTGTGACAAACATACAAAAAAATGAGAAATCAGAAAGGGGGCAAACACTTTTCACACTACTGTAAACTGAGGAGTCATGGATGGGTATGCTGGCCTGACGTTAGCTAACTGTAGAGGCTCTAGAGGTCTCAGAGCATTCCAACTGGGAAAAAGCTGTTGTGGAAGCGCATAGGCATGAAATTGGTTGTAAGATACCGGCAAATGGTAGTGCTGTCTTGTAGAATGCTTGGTTCTGGGCAAAGGGTTGCTGTACTGGGGTTCAGTTCGAGGTGGCTTCCTGAGTGAGGCTAAGGTTGCTTGCTCTTTGATGACTTGCAGCTCACTCATCATCTTGTTGACGGAGTCCAACAAGAACTGCTCTCTGTCATGTGTAGCTGGGGCTATAGATTCGGCAGGGTAATTGTAGGCTCTGCGTGTAACCTCTGGAACCACTCATGCTGGATACTCATAAGGCATAAAGAGCTGGGGTGCTGTATAAGACCTGGAGTCTGGTGTACTGTATTCCTGATGTTTCTGTGGCAGCACTGGACTTGGACCTGGTTGTGAGTTAAGTTTGGATGGGGGAGCATGAGTAACAGCGAGGAGAGAATCATGGACTGGATGACTGTCATATGAAAGAGGACTTTGTGTAGGTTGGTCATGAGATGGTAGGCCGTTCAGTCTGTTGGGAACTATTGCATGTGCCCCTTGTGGTGTAGGCTCCTCCCATGGTCGGTGGAAGGGTGAAGAATATCTTTGTTCCATCTCTGGACATGCTGTCATCTGTGCACTGGAGAAGGGTGAGTGCTGCTCATCTGAATAACTCTTGGCTGTTTGGTGCTCATCAGTACAGTGCCACTCATCTAATGTTGAATATTCTGCATACTGACTGACAGGGCTGGTGAAGCGAGACAGGTCAGGTGTTATCCTATGTGCACTGTCAGCTGTCATGGAATAGGTGCTATCCAGCCTTTGTGCATCCTGTCCCACATTAAATGCATGCAGGCTTCAAACCATTCAGTGGGACATCATAGTATCTCAGATATGCAGGAAGTTGAGTTTGGCGCCTAGGGTGTGTAGAGGTTTTTGGAATATCCCCACCAGGTAAAGGATACTGCATTCTGAAGGCTGAGGAATCCAAGAAGGTACCACCAATCTGGCTTGAAGGACCAGTGTTAAGGATTAATTAACATGGGAAGGACTGTATGGTGAGGTTCAGGTGAGTTGGTGCCTCCTTGGTGTGTCGGTAAGAACACCTCTGGGGTCAGAAATGCAGTTTACAAGGTTTATTCCAAGTTTAGGTAGCTGCTCAATACTTTCCAATGATTGACATGGATGCAAGGTGACATTGTGTGGTCTAAAAGGGAGAAAATAAATGATACATAACTTGAGTGAAACAAAAAAATGATTATCTAAGATAAGATAAGTCTTTATTAGTCCCACAACGGGGAAATTCCAGGATTGCAACAGCACAGGGATAGCAACACTCAGAGCAACAATCAGAAGGCAAGAAAAAAAAAAAAAAAAAAAAGCAAGCAAGAGCAGCTAATATACATATGTGCATATTACTATAAAATATATATATACACACACACACACACAGACACACAGTGCAGAGCATTGTAGCTGGATGGAATAAATATATGAATATATGAACACACAGTGCAGAGCATTGTAGCTAGATGGAATAAATATGTAAATATATAAACACCCACAGTATGGAGCATTGCAGCTAGGTGGAATAAATATGCAAGTATATAAACACACACAGTGCGGAGCAATGTAGCTAGATGGAATAATATGTAGATATATAAAAACACAGTGCGGAGCATTGTAGCTAGATGGAATAAATATATAGATATATAAATATAAACACACATCTGACCACTAATTGGCAATAATTCCACCAAACAGTTGCCAATGCACATATTGCAGTTTGGTTCTGATTGGATAATTTTTGCAGGAATTGTAGCCCCTGACCTATGACCTCTTATTTCACCTCACTTCATAGACAGTAACTGTCATGTGAAATCAACTCTTTAGATCCTGACCTTTGACTGTGGGTTTGGGGTCAAAAGGTCAAAGGTCAAGGTTAGCATTACCTATGTCTTATTACTGTACAATGAGTAAAGTTAGGGTCACCAAACTTGGTACACAGCTTCACCCTGTGGCCCTGAAGTGTGACTGTGGTTTTGGGATCGCAAGGTCAAAGGTCAACATCAAAATGACTTATAATCTATATCTCAACAACAAAGAAAGCTAGGGTCACCAAACCTGGTATACAGGTTCACTCTGAGACCATGACCTCTGACTACAGGTTTGGGATTAAAAGGTCAAGGTTGGCACTCCCTATGCCTTCTTGCTATAGAACGTGTTAAGCTCTCTAGGTGTCACCAAACTTGCTACACAGGTTCACCTTGGGATGCTGACATACAATTATGGGTTGTATACTTTGTTGTATATTTGTGGATGATGGGCTTATCATAATTTGGCCACAGTAATTATACTGAAAAGTTGAAAACTGCTCTCCGTGAGTAAATATTGGGATCTTCAAAGAAAATGGAGGCAGGGGATATTGCACTTGCCTCAGAGTGCTCTTGTTAGTTATTCTTGACAAATCAATGTTGTTCGTTTTTTGCTAGATGGGGGCTGGAGACTCGGTTACAGACATGAAGTTTAACCAGTTAAATCCCACTCAGCTGTTCACCTCATCTATGGGGGGTACGACAGCACTTCGAGATTTCAGAGGATCAACTCTAACGGTGTTTTCCAACACAGAATCACAGTAAGCACACGTCAAAATGGGGTTTAAGCTTTAGTCCTGCAGACATTAGCGTCAGTCTTCTTTATCGACAAATATACCTTATTTAATCTTACATGGGACACTGTTATCAAGCGGCTCTTATGAGTTTAACATTTAATGGTGTGTGGTGCTACAGCTTTAGTCCGGTAATTAAAGGTGACAATATGCATTGAGGTTCAACAAAATTGGAGGAAAAGGTTTTCCAATGGAAATCAGTTCAGTTATAGGAGTATAACATGTATAAAAAGTCCCACAAAATCCGAGCATGGGAAATACCTTAAAATTGGTGAAATCCAAGATGGTCACCAACAGATTAGCAGAAATGTGAAAGTCATCATAATTATTTTACTAATCATGCTAAATTCATGTGTAATATGTCGATTTGTACCAGCTTTTCAAGTCACATCTGATGGATGCAGGAATCAAGTGGTCTCATGTCCCTACCTCCTTCCTAGGCCTAGGGGCAAGCTGTCAATTTGTGATGCAAAATGAATGGGGTGAAAAATTTGTTGAAAATCCCATGTAAATGTATTGGAAGTTGATGGTCTCATATGTCAGTCAAAAAATGTGATGGAAAGATCAAACTTGTACTGTATGTATTTACTACCGTGACCAACAAGAATGTGAAGTTGCAGGTTCCTAGCATAACTCGGGGCCTAGTTCCTTACAGGAGCATCGTAGGTACACAATCCTAATGTCACTGCAATCAGAGCATTGTGGAGGTCAACCACTGTTAATTTGGTGCTTGAACTCTTTGGGTAAGCCTTTGCTATAGACTTAATTGGTCGAAGGTTCAAAATTCAAGTCCACTTCCAATGTCTGATATTAATTTGCAATACCCTAAACTGTCAAGTGGCAATACTTTTACATGGGGACCCAAGGTATTGGAAATGGCAATGTTATCATGACTTATACTGAGTTGTGTAAGTTCTACGTCTTGGAAAGAGGGAGAGACATGGGACCACTTGGTTCATGCTCCTTGGGGACCGTGGATACACATAGTGTGAGCTCAACCCCCCTGGGACAACAAAAGGGCCAAAGTTGGAGCTAGAGATTTCAGATTTGTTGCACACACACACCTAGGGGAGTCTAAATGCACATACTCTGAGCTCAGGCCCCTAGTGCTTCAAAAAGATCTTTTAGCCACAATACATTACCCCTGTTGGCATTTCCAATACCCTGACTCCCCATGTAAAGGTATTGCCGCTTGACAGTATAAGGTATTGCAAATGTCTAATGCCACCTTGCAGTACCCTAAACTGTCAAGTGGCAATACCTTAACATGGGGAGTCAGGGTATTGGAAATTCCAATGGGACATTTGGTGAAGTTGGTCATACACCAGGGATCGGCTCACCAATGTTTTGTTTTGGTTTTTTTTTTAAACTTATTTTGTACCCATAGGTAGATTTGTTCTGCAGTCCGGTGACAAGCCACCAGCTGCCGGTCGCTGCGTGCGCAAGTGCCCCTTAACTCCCTAACCTGCATGTTTTTGGCATGTGGGAGGAAACCGGAGAAATCCCGGAGTAAACCCACGCAAACACAGGGAGAACATGCAAACTCCACACAGATCACTGTTGGCCGGGGGCAGGGATCGAACCCACGATCCCCGCGATCCCCCGGCCGAGGGTAAACTGTGCTGCCGCGGTGCTAACCACTGCGCCACCGTGCAGCCCAATGTCCAAGGATGACAACATTTGCGGGGTTTAAACCTCACATGGGCTGGATGGCTCACCAAAAATTTCAAAGCTTCAGAGATGAAGCCCACTGTTTTTTTTCAAAGGCCTTCTCATGTGAACTGCCTTCCCGAAGGGGTTGGGACAGTGCTAGAGACCCCAAATTTGATGTGCCCAGTCCTCACGGAGTCTAATATCAGCATGTAAAATGTGGACACTCTAGGTGGTCTAGAAAGTCTTCATCCCCGATAAGGCCCAGACTTGGCGGGCTTGTTTGAGTCTTGGCCTCTAAGACCCCTGTGAAGCCTTGCCTGGATTGGGACTGAGCTCACACTATGTGTATCTACAGTACCCAAGGAGCATAAATCCAGTGGTCTCATGTTTCTAGATCCTTCCCAAACCTAATGGGCAATGCCAAAAGTGCTGACACTCATACAACTCAGTCTAAGTCGTGATAACATTAGTCCGGTGCACTGGAAATTGTGGAAAGAGCACTTGCTCTTGCAGGAGAAATAGGCTCCAGTGTATGCTTACATGTGGTCAAAGCAAAGGCATGACATGCACAAATCGGCAGTGTCTTGATGCTGATTCTGACTGTGGCAATTAGTGACCCAAGTGAGCCAAAATGTGTGATCCAAAGTGAATACTTTGTGTGTGGATTAACACAAGATTATGTGTGATGTGCAAATGCTGAAAATATATCATGTTGAACAACTTGTATTTTCTTCCATTCATTTATGGGATTTAATAGCCATTACATGCCCAAAACTCAACTTTTTCAGTCCTATGAGGGTGCCATTCTGTTTGTTTTGAGTGTTAGTTTTTAAACTGCATCCATCAGATGTGGCTTGAAAAGTTAGTGCAAAAGTTATTTGCAGTAACTAGTACTAGTACTTTTGCAGTAACTAGTATTTTACTAATTAGTAAAATAATTATGATGACTTTTTTTTTTTTTTTGTTACTTATTTGTACCCGTAGGTAGATTTGGTTTGCAGTCTGGTGACAAGCCACCGGCTGCCGGTGGCTGCGTGCGCGAGCGCCCTAAACCTACATGTTTTTGGTATGCGGGAGGAAACCGGAAAAATCCCGGAGTAAACCCACGCAACACGGGGAGAACATGCAAACTCCACACAGCTCACTGTTGGTCGGAGGCTGGGATCGAACCCACGATCTCATGATCCCCGCGATCCCCCGGCCGAGGGTAAAACTGTGCTGCCACAGTGCTAAACCGCTGCGCCACCGTGCAGCCCACGGTGCACACTTCTGCTAATTTGTTGGTGGCCATCTTGGATTTCACCAATTTTAAGGCATTTCCCATGCTCGGATTTTGTGGGACTTTTTTATACACATTATAGCCCTACTACTGAATTGATTTCCTTTGGGAAAACCTTTTCTTCCAGTTTTGTTGAACCTATGCACTTTGATGACTGGACTACTTCCCTATGATGGGCCTGCATTTGTGCTTGCATGCACAGAATGGAGCAGGAGACTTCATCGGAGAGATGAAGTTTTGCCCCACGGACCTTTCCAGAGTCTACGTGGCTTCTGGTGAGGGCAGACTGGCCATGCAGAGCTTTGAGGGACACCCACCCACCATTCTGTCCAGAACTCAAGACTGTGGCCACGTTCACCACAATGTTTGGTGAGAAAACCCAAAAAGAAGACTGATGCTTGGTGACAAAAAGTAGCATTTATCACACTCCTTTGAATGCCCTCTTAGCTTTGAACTTATTTCCTTAGTTTTAGATGGATTTTAACAGTGTTGGCAAAGCAGGAGCCACCATACTGTAATTATAAGTTAAAAAAAAAAAATATGTTTTACTCACAATTAAATAGAACAGTCCAATAATGCAGATCTTCACTAAAGCTGATCTAAAAGGATGTCTGCATTTGAGTAGTTTGTGATGTCTTTCTAAGGACATTGAGATGAAATCTACTAATTCTCATTCTTTGAAACTGATGAATAGTTGTGGTTGTTTTGGGGGAAAAAAAGATCAAATATGGCCTATGTCACAATCTAGTAACTTAAAAAACAGTCAACAGTATGAATGTAAAGCAATAAATATACAAAGAAGAATACAGTTTCAGTCCTAAAGTATACTTGTTGGCAGTTATAGCTGTAATGATTTGTTATAAAATGTATTTTAGTCAGCAGTATTTTAGTCAGCAGTCGAATATGATTTGTTTTATATGGGATCTGAGCCTGAGCTGTGATATAGTATTTTGTCATATAGTATAGTATTGTTCTTTATTTTCTTTCACAGTTATTGGTACTGCTGTGTTGATGTATCTGTAAGCAGACGGATGCTCGTGACAGGTGATAATATGGGACATCTCGTACTCTTGGGACTGGATGGACAAAAGGTGTGTGTTTATTCCACAAAACTTCCATCATGTCTTTATTTAAATTTAGTGAAGATTCTTATGGAAGCCACAACATCTTTACAGACGTAAGTGAGAAAGGCTGTGTTAATGGTTATCGACTTTGTTCTGTGATGTTTCAGATTTTTAATGAAAAGTTGCACAAAGCAAAAGTGACGCATGCTGAGTTTAACCCTCGATGTGACTGGCTCCTGGCAACTTCCTCTGTGGACCACACGGTGAAACTGTGGGACCTCAGGAACATTAAAGACAAGAAATGCTTCCTCCATGAGATGCCTCATGAGAGAGCTGTCAGCTCAGGTACCACACGTAATGGAGAAGCCCCACAGTTTGAAAGTATTTGTGGTACATTTGAATGGCAGTGAACATTGGAGTTTATATTCAGATGGTAAAAGTTATTGTGAACATACAGCATATTTTTTGAGGAGGTCCATACCTATTCAGTTTTTTATCCCCCGCCGGTTGAAGCCCAAAGGGGTTGAAGAGCCTTTTATTCGAAGACCGAAGGGGGATTATGTTGTGGGTCAGTCTGTTCATCCGGAAGTCCGTCTGTCCCACTTTTGTGAAATCAACTCCTCCTACAGTTTGGTTCGGATTGTTTTGAAACTTGGTACCATGGTTTGATATATACATATATAAACTACATCTCAACAACAAGGAAAGCTAGGGTCACGAAACTTGCTACACAAGTTCACCAAAGTTAACATTCCCTATGCCTTATTACTGTATAGCGAGTAAAGTTAGGGTCACCAGGCCTAGTACACAGGTTCACTTTGAGACTTCTGACTACAGGTTTGGGGTCAAAAGGTCAAATGTCAAGGTTGTCACTTCCTATGCTCTCTTATTATAGAATGTGTAAAGTTCTCTAGGGTCGCTGAACGTACCACACAGGTTCACCTTAGGAGCCTACCCTACAACTGTGGGTCGTATACTTTGTTCTATATTCGTGGATGATGGGCTTGGGCTGCACGGTGGCGCAGTGGTTAGCACTGCGGCAGCACAGTTTACCCTTGGCCGGGGGATTGTGGGGATCGTGGGTTCGATCCCAGCCCCCGACCAACAGTGATCTGTGTGGAGTTTGCATGTTCTCCCCGTGTTGCGTGGGTTTACTCCGGGATTTCTCCGGTTTCCTCCCACATGCCAAAAACATGCATGTTAGGTTAATTGGCTGTTCTAAATTGTCCCTAGATATCTGTTTCCTATAGGCCCTTAGAATAGAGGGTTAGTATTAATGAAAGCGCTTTGAGTGGTCTTTGTGACTTGAAAAGCGCTATATAAGTGCAGGTTAGTTAGTAGTTAGTTAGTTATCATAATTTGGTTCTGCCACAGTAATTATATTGAAAAGTTGAAAACTGCTCTCTAAGTATTGGGATCTTCAAAGAAAATGGAGGTGGGGGATATTTCACTCGCCTCAGAGTGTTCTTGTTAAAAAAAAGTCTTTGGTTTAAAAATTCTTTTGATAGACTAACAAAAGTAAGATACACTCCTGATCAAATCTTAAGACCGGGGAAAAAAATTGCAAGTATTCGCATTTTACGCTGGCGGATAATAACCAGGTTGTAAGTAGAGCTTCAAAATGCAAAAACAAGAGACAAAAAATAGGGAATTTATTGAAAATTGCATTTAAACTCAAATAGGCTGTTCATCAGCTGATCAAAAGTTTAATCCACAGCCTGAAAAAAAACAGAACTAAAGGTGTCAAAAAATTACTCAGTAGTGACTGAGTAGCCCCACCATTCTTATTGATTGCCTCAAAAATTCGTTTAGGCATACTTGATGTGAGTGTTTCCAGGACACTGGTGGGAACTTTGCTCCATGTGGTCAAGATGGCTTCACAAAGGGCATACCCCGGTCTGGAACTGACATCTGTTTTTGTAAACTTCTCTTGCCATCCATTCTCAAACGTTCTCAAGGGGATTTAGATCAGGATTTGCAGGATGGTCCAGAAGAGCGATGTTATTCTCCTGGAAGAAATCTTTCATCAGGCGGGTGTTTTGAACTGCAGCGAAATGGTAAATGGCATTCACTTATATAGCGCTTTTTCTCGTCTCTAGATGACCAAAGCACTTTACAGATCTTGCTATCTACCCATTCACACACTGATGGTGGTGGAGCCGCCATGCACAGACGCTGGCCTGACCAACCAGGAGCAACTGGGGGTTCACTGTCTTGCTCAAGGACACTTTGACATGCAGACTGCAGACAGAGCGGGAATCATATCCCTGACCCTTCAATCAGTAGTTGACCACACTACACCTGCGCCACAGCTGCCCCAGAAAGAAAGACTCAGTCATTACCACACAGACAAGGGGTGTCAGTCAAGAGGGATGCCAGCTGCAACACCTCCACATACTGTAGCCAGTCGTAGTTTGACGCCCCACAACCTGCACCACCATTGTTCCATTGAAGGAAAAAGCACCCCAGATCATGATGGAGTGTCCTCCACTGTGTTGTGTAGAAAACATCTCCAGTGGGCTCTCCTTGTCATGCCAGTAATGTTGGAAACCATCAGGATCGTCCAGGTTTAATTTTTTTCTTGTCAGAGAATAAAACTTTTCTTCTACTTTTCAATGCCCCATGTTTGGTGCTCCCTTGCAATGTCCAAATGGGCAAGTTTGTGGTGTCGGAGGAGACGTGGCCTTTGGAGACGTTATTTGTTCTTTAAGCCCTTCTTTTGTACTTGCCGTCTGATGGTTATTGGACTACAGTCAGCATCAGTAAGGGCCTTTATTTGCATCAAGCATCAGTCTGTGTCTTCATGGACAGCCTGTCAGATACTCTGGCTCCACTCTTTTGGACCAACTTGTGTGCTACCCTGATCTAAATCTCATTGAGAACATTTGAGAGTGAATGGCAAGTGAAGTTTACAAAAATGGGCATCAGTTCCAGACTGGATGCCCTATGTGAAGCAGTCCTCACCACATGGAGCAACATTCCCACCAGCCCCCTGGAAACGCTCACATCAAGCACGCCTAAATGAATTTTTGAAGTGATCAACAAGAACAGTGGAACTACTCACTACCGAGTCCTTTTTTGACACTTTTAGTTCTGTTTTGGGGTTTTTGGGCTATGGTCTTAAACTTCTGATCAGCTGATGAACAGCCGTCTGAGTTTAAATACAGTTTTCAATCTTCTTGCAAATGAGACACTAAGCAGTGTTGCACAGTAGTCAACTACTGCTACTGCTGCTATAGTAATCTTGAGGTGTTTCGTTCGCCTGACTGGGTCAGTTCATAGGGCTCACCACTTGGAGGTCGACCACTTGAGCCCCAACAGTTTTCAATAAATTGCCGATTCTCTGTTTTTTGTCTCTTGCTCCTGTTTTTTCTTTTTGCATTTTGAAGCTGTACTTGCAACCTGGTTACGATCCACCAGCGTGAAGTGCAAATGCTTGTAATTTTTAACCCGGTTTTAAGATTATGTTCAGGAGTGTATACTAACCCAAATGATTGTTAAACAAATGCCTTGTTACTTTAACACAAGATACAAAGATGGTGTTTTATCATGTTGATAAAGGTTATTGCGTCTTCGCAGCCTGTTTCAATCCAGTGGACTGCTCCAAGTTGCTCACCACAGATCAGCACGATGAGATCCGTGTCTACGCCTCCTGTAACTGGTCAAAGCCTCAACAAATCATCAAACACCCACACAGACAGTTTCAGCACCTCACACCCATAAAGGTTTGTTTGTACCGAGTGTGTGTAGCTCAGTAGAAATGTCTCCTCTGGATTACGGCATTTTAAATTCTTTTTTTAAAATATACGTTTTAAATAAGTTCTGAAGTGTAGCTGTCACTGGATTGTGCTGAAAAGCATTTGCACTCGTTCATATAATTCTGGAAATTTGATTTCAGTACCATCACTGTGCAATCAGAAATCATGATTATCAAAGAAAAATGAGGATTTTTTTTTAAACTCACAAATGTATAGACATTTATGACTAAATGTGCTGTTCTGTAGGCCATGTGGCATCCTTTGTACGACCTGATTGTTGCTGGACGCTACCCCGATGATCGTGTTTGTGCCAACGACAGGAGGACCATTGATATCTATGACTCCAACACGGCAGAGCTCGTATATCAGTTGTATGATCCCAGTGTTCTTGGGATAAAATCTGTAAGTATGGTTTTGTGGCACCGTGGGGATGTAAAGATACAAACTAATTATTAAGACTTAAAATTCTGTTTTTACAGCTTAACAAGTTCAGTCCAATGGGTAATGTGATTGGAACTGGCACAGGTGAGCAGTTCAAACTGTTGAGAGAATGACATTTTATCCTGTTTGATTAAATCAGACTCACTAAAACTTTAAAATTGCTCTCACTGCTAGGTACGACGGTGTTAGTCTGGACCCGAATAAAGTCATTGGTCAGTGATGGACCCAAACCCCAAGAAGAACCGTCAACCTCAAGTGTGATGGGACAGCGACGGAGTCAGCAGCGCTCCAACAGGGATCGGAAGACTCCTGCTGTGGATCCTAAGCTCAAGAAAAAAGTGACTTCTCTTGAAGAAACTGAGACCAAGACTGGTTGTCCTAAACTAAAAGAAGCACAGAGGAAGAAGTGAATTGAAACAGTTTCTGTTTTGTGCATATCTTTGTGCACAGTTTGTTACTGATTGATGTTTCCAAATTCAGGGATAGCTTGGATGTTGGATATTCTTTTTCATTTTATAATAAAAATGAGGACATAATGGGTACATTACAGTGGGGAAAAGAAATATTGAACACTCTCGGTAAAATTCATTTAATATTTAGTAGAAAAGCCTTTGGTGGTAATAACAGCTTCCAGACACCTCCTGTATGGAGAAACTAGGCACAGGCATTGCTCAGGAGTGATTTTAGCCCATTCTTCCACACAAACTGTCTTCAAATCTTGAAGGTTCTGTGGGTGTCTTCTATGAGCTCTGATCTTCAGTTCGTTCCATAGATTTTCAACTCGATTCAGTTCAAGTGACTGGGCCATTCTAGCAGTGGTGGACCCTCAGGGCCAGCAAAGCCTTCTCTGCTGGCCTAAACACTATCAGAATTACATTTACAACCTACACTCTCGGGTAAAGAGAGGTGCAGAGCTGTCAACTGATCACCACCTGGTGGTGAGTTGGATCCGATGGCAGGGGAGGATGCCATTCAGACCTGGTAGACCCAAACATATAGTGAGGGTGTGCTGGGAATGTCTGGCTGAGGCCCCTGTCCGGGAGGTTTTCAGCTCCCACCTCCGGAAGAACTTCAACCAGATTCAGAGGGAGCCTTGAGACATGGAGTCGGAATGGGCCATCTTCTCCACTTCCATTGTTGAAGCGGCTGCCCAGAGCTGCGGCCGCAAGGTCGTTGGTGCATCTTGTAGTGGCAACCCCCGAACCAAGTGGTAGACACCAGTGGTGAGTGGGGCCATTAGGCGGAAGAAGGAGTCCTATCAAGCTCGGTTGGCTTGTGGGACTCCTGAAGCAGCTGAGGTGTACCAGCAGGCCAAGTGGAGTGTGGCTCGGGTGGTTGCTGAAGCAAAAACTCGGGTGTGGGAGGAGTTCGGTGAGGCCATTGAACAAGACTTTCGGTCAGCCTCAAAGAGATTCTGGCAAACTGTCCGGCGGCTCAGGAGGGGGAAGCATCTCCCTGTCCACACTGTGTATGGTGCAGATGGGGCACTGCTGACTTTGACTGGGGATATCATCGGGCAGTGGAAGGAATACTTCAAGGATCTCCTCAATCCCACTGACATGCCTTCCACAGAGGAAGCAGGGCTTGTGGACGAGGGGGATTACTCGCCTATCACAGGGGCTGAGGTCGCCAAGGTGGTTAAAAATCTCTTTGGTGGCCGGGCCCTGGGGGTGGACGAGATTCACCCTGAGTACCTCAAGGCCCTGGATGTTGTAGGGCTGTCATGGTTGACACGCCTCTGCAACATTGCATGGAGGTGGGGGGCAGTGCCTTTGGCATGGCAAACATTGTCTCGCGATTCATGAATCCTAGGTGTGCGAGAGATCATCTCTGTTCAACCGAGATGATTCTCCACTCTGAAGACCATGGTGGGGGGCATGATTGACCTGGCAGAACTGTCAAATATGTCAGGTCAGTCATGCCTACAACAGCTGATGTGACACGTCAGGAACATCAGATAACAGTTGTCACAGCCTGGTTCAAAGGCACATGAACTGATGGCGATAAAGTTTATTTTCAGTAAAGTGTAGAGAAAAAAAACAAAAAACAAGATAATGCATGGAGTGTGGCTTTGCTGGGAGGTGCAGCCAACAGCAAAGTAACCAGCTGTGCTCTGCGCTTCAGGCGATCAGCTGATTGGATCCACCTCCTCCGGTGTTGAGACATTTTGGCATATCTAGCAGAACAGCACTGGATAGCTGATTGTACAGACTTCAGTCAAATGTGAAAAACCCAACAGGTCCCATTATACGAACAAATACGTGTGTGTGTGTGTGTGTGTGTGTGTGTGTGTGTGCACGCGCGCTGCAGGCAGAGCTCTGTATGGGTTTTTCCTATGAACCAACACTGCAAATATGCTATTTGCTCCACGAATGCGGGATGTATCAGCCATACTCTGGATACATCGGAAAATTTTCAGCATGCTGAAAATTAATTTTCAGAGGAGCTCAGCCAGCAACGCTGTATGCCAGCGAGTTGAGAGCTTCCTTGGCTGTGTGTTTGGGATCATTGTCTTGCTGAAATGTCCACCCTTGTTTCAACTTCAGCATCTTGGCAGATGGCAACAGGTTCTTATCTAGGATGTCTCTGTACATTTGTCCATTCATCTTTCCTTCAATTATATGAAGTCTGTCTGTACCATGTGCTGAAAAACACTTTGCCACACCATGATGCTCCCACCTCCAAACTTCACTGTTGGTATGGTATTTTGGGGCTGATGTGCAGTGCCATTTCTCCTCCAAACATGCTATGTATTGTGGCTCCAAAAAGTTCAATTTTGGTCTCATCTCACCAGACTATTCTCCCAGTATTTTACTGTCTTGCTCAAATGTTGTGCAGCAAACTTTAAATGAACTTCAACATGCTTTTTCTTCAGCAATGGAGTCTTACGAGATGAGCGGGTTTTGAGCCCATGTCACTTGAGTGCATTACTTGTTTTCTTTGAAATGGCAGTACCTGCTAACTCCAGGTCTCTCTGGAGCTCTCTGCGAGTGGTCTTTGGCTCTTGGATAATTCTTCTGATAACTCTTTTGACTCCTCTGTCAGAAATTTTGCGAGGAACTCCTGGTCTTGCTTCTATCTATCATGAGCTCTTTATGGGGTGACAATCTGATATTCACAGACCTTTTTTTTAAAGACTATCAGTCAGGATTTAACCAGCTGAAATTAATTTCCACTGATCGAGGATGGGATGGCTTCCTAAATACTGATGAATTTCAGCTGATTTCTTGGCTTTCTATACCTTTTTGCACCTTCTTTTCTTTGCGTGTTCAATACTTATTCCCTGTGTCATTCCACTTTATTAAATATAACTTGTTTTGTGAACAGTTGCCTTGATTTCTTTGTACTATGTATGGATTACTTGGGTTGTTACTGATATCTGGTGAAAATCTCAAGTCAATGGTTCCATCATAAATATGTTTAATGAGAAAAATGTTGACGTGCTCAATACTTATTTTCCCCGCTGTATGTGTGAATATGACACTAAACAACAAACCATGCAGCATCTCCTGAAATGCCCCCTGTTGAAACAGCCCTGCACAGTATTGGACTTGGTAGAGTTTAATGAGAAAGGACAGCAATGTGTTCAGCTGTGGTTGACCCACATCTAGCCCTATGTTCTGTAACTGACATCTTGTGGACACGACAAGAAGAATAAAAAAGATAAAGCTGTGCTTCATTTTCACTTGGTTTTTCTGCTATATCACAATAAGAGATTGATTTACACATTGTCTTGCACACAAACCATGTATTATTCATGCACACTTTATTATGCATTCCTTTAACTTATACAAATAGTGTTATGCGAGTATAAAACTGGGCTTGCTATGCTGCATATTTATTATAGTTATGCACTCCTCAAGAGAGTTTCACAACTTGAAATATTACTTATTCATCTCTTACTGCATCTCAATACAGTCCTTTTGTTCTTTAATTGAAATAAACAGCCTAGCTATTTCAGTTGACTGGCTGCTTCTTGGAAACAGAATTTTTGAACAGCAATTTAAAAACATGAACAACCAATACTGATCTCCAAAATATGAAAATGTGTAAAAAGGCCACTTTAATAATAACTGAAGAGGTAACTTCCACGAAGATCATAGATGATGTTCACCAGTTGGAGAAGCACCCCACCCCAGGCCTCCTGCTCCCCTTTATTCTTCTGATGCAAAGTCTGGTGGGCAGAGTAAACCATGCTCAGAACAAGATTCTCAAACTGAATCTGGGTCAGCGGGCGGTGCCTCTTTCCCTCCTGTGTGCTCACCAACTGCACCATGGAGCTCAGACTCCTGGGGACATGGTCATTGATCTGAGACAGGAAAGCCCGGCCCTGCCTCATAGATGCCAGCTCCTCATCAAGAAGGATGATTGTGTCATACTGGTTGATCTCCACACCACCCAGCAAAAACTACAGAAGAAAATAATGCAATACCCATTGTTTTTTCTGCAAGGAATGGATGGCCATTGGTTGTCTGTGTGGAGATTTATGGCAACTAAAAAGAATGAATTACCTCAAACATCAGGTTTGCATCAGACAGAGATGAGGCACGGTTCTGGGAAGCTGGACGTGTTCCTGCAGCCACATCTAAAGAAAGTCCTGGAGTTTGGTTGTTGCACAGTTTAAAAGTAGTCACTGCAAGCAGTTTGTCAGCACTACACCTGCTTTGTTTTTTTTAATGCATAGTACACAATGCATGCAACATTTAAACATTCAACCATATCAGCAGATCTTTGGTTTTCACTTACCCTGCAGCAGCCCCTCAAACCAAAGCCACAAAATGACCTGGAAACAGATTTTAAGGTGTGAGATCATGATCTGACTTGTCTTGACTATTATCAACAGATAAACACTGCATCCCTCTCAGTTCTGATCCTCATCCTTCTTGTGTGTGACTCCAGGCAGACCCAGCTCAAGACTGAATACCGTGCATTTTTCCATTTTGGAAAAGGGGACTAAAAGCCAGTTGGCAGTAATGCAGAGCAGACAAAAATAGGCAGGAGCATGCAGGTTTCTTGCTTTATTCTGATTAATACAAGTATCAACATTTAGAAGCAAATTGTGAAATACATTTTATTGGAGTGTGGGGAGCCTTGAATAACGAAACTGAGTTGCATTTAATTCCAGTTTATTTCAAGCTACATTCCCACAGTCTGCTCTCATCCCTGAGCAGAGAAACAAGAGGGAGACACACACCTCAGTCCTCACCTTTAAACAATCTCACATCAAAGCATCTCACATCAAAGAATTTCCCTTTATCCCCCTACATCAATTTATTCCCCTACATCAACCTTTTATTTACATAACTTCCCCCCTCTCTCCTCTCGAGCCTTAGAGGTCAGGAAGCCATCTGTTCACACCTATATTTGAACCTCAGAGGTCAGGAAGTCTTCTGTCCCCCACAGGGGGTCCGGCTCTCCTTCAGAGGTCAGGAAATCTTCTGTCCACCACAGGGGGTCCGGCTCTCCTTCATCGTGAGGTTAAATCAATGTCCAACATGTACATGCACAACTACACAGCCATAGGAGTATACATATACATCCATCCATCCATCTTCTACCGCTTAATCCTTTTCGGGTTGTGGGGGGGCTGGAGCCTATCCCAGCATCTTTGGGCGAAAGGAAGGGTACACCCTGGACAGATCACCAGTCCATCGCAGGGCCAACACAGAGAGACAGACAACCATTCACTCTCATAGTCATACCTAAGGACAATTTAGAATCCCCAGTTGATACCATTTAACCTAACCTGCATGTCTTTGGCCTGTGGGAGGAAACTGGAGTACCCGGAGTAAACCCACATACAGTGGTGCGAAAAAGTGTTTGTCTTCCTGATTTCTCATTTTTTTGTATGTTTGTCACACTTAAATGTTTCAGATCATCAAACAAATTTAAATATTAGACTTTGGGACCTTGGGGAAGTCAGGTTATTTAGCACCTCAGACAGAGACGGAATAAGCATGGGAGAACAATGCCCAGGAAGGACAGAGGGGGTTGAATGCAGTGTAATGTAAACATCATGCCGTGTGAGGTGAAGTGCCATGAAACTTGTGAAGTGTGACTTGGGATATAGAGAGGAGAGCCTGCTGTAACCATTCAGTTCATTCTGTGCTTGTGAGATGTGAGTGTGTAATAAATCGTCTGTCATGAATCTGCCTCTTCATTTACACACTCCACAATGGTGACCCAAGACGTATTATGGAACACGAGGCAAGAACCCCGGAGCCGGCCCGGTCGGGAAGCCCCAGCGACGCAGCAGCCATTCCACAGACAGCCCGGACTGGAACCCCCAGCAACGCGTGTGCGGTTTCAGTCAAGCTACCGGATTTCTGGCAGCACAACCCACGCTCTTGGTTCCACCACAGCGAAGCCCAGTTCGCCCTCCAGGGAGTAACAGCAGATGACACCAAGTTCTACCATGTGGTAGCAGCGCTGGACTCCCGCACAGCCCAGCAGGTAGCGAGCCTGCTCGATCAGCCACCAGCATGCAACAAATACGAGGCGCTCAAGGCTGTACTCACCCGGCGTTACACGCTCTCGGAATGTGAGAGAGCGGAGAGGCTCCTGGCGCGGACCGAGTTAGGAGATGGGTCGGCCGTCGACTTGATGGAGAAGATGCTGGCGTTAATGGGCATGGATGACGGACACTTTCTGTTTGCCCACCTTTTCCTCCGGAACCTTCCAACAGAGGTGAGAGCGGTTCTGGCCAATTCGCCGTTGCTGGCCGCGCGTGCCTACCGTGCGCTAGCCCAGGAGGCAGACAGGATCATCCTCACCACCAGGGCGATCACAGTCAACGCGGCGGCAGCAGAGCCCAGCGAGACGACCAGAGGAGGCAAGGAGCCACTGACAGTAGTAGCAGCGAGGACCAAGGAGTGCCAGAGAGACACGCTCTGTTTCTACCACCGCCGCTTCGGAGAGAATGCACGCAGATGTGCGCTACCGTGCCAATTCAAGCGCTCGGGAAAACGCCAAGGCCGGCAGTCGGCAGCAGCTGCGACCCTCGGTGAAGAGAACAAGCTGCTCTACATGACGGACGCGCACTCGGGGAGGCGTTTCCTCGTGGACACCAGAGCCCAGAGGAGCATCATCTTGCCAACCTACGCTGACCGGCTGGCAGGACCTAGCGGCCCCGGGATGTTGGCAGCAAACGGCTCGGAAATTAAGACCTTTGGTGAGAGGACACTGATCTTATCTCTACACGGCCGTACATACGAGTGGACTTTTGTCGTAGCAACACTGAATTACCATATCCTGGGGGCTGATTTTCTGTGTGCACATGGTTTACTGGTTGATGTTACTAACAGGCGCCTGGTTAATGCACTGTCCTTTGACTCTCTCCCCTGTATAGCTCGAGCGACCCAGCCAACAGCACAAGCCAACGTCACAGCTCCAGGAGGTAAATTCCACGCACTGCTCACTCAGTTCCCAGCACTCACAGTCCCGACGTTTTCAGCGGCCATCGCTAAACACGGGGTGGAGCACTTTATCACCACCACCGGGCCGCCCGTTTTCGCAAGACCTCGGCGCTTGGACGCAGCTAAACTGGCCATAGCGCGCGAGGAGTTTGCCAGCCTGGAAAGGTTGGGCATCATCAGGCATTCGAACAGCCCATGGGCATCCCTGCTACACATGGTCCCTAAGGCTGAGGGATCGTGGCGACCGTGCAGTGATTTCCGCAGACTGAACAACGCCACAGCGCAAGACCGCTACCCAGTTCCCCACATACAGGATTTTTCCATTCACCTCGCTGGAGCACGCATTTTTTCCAAAATAGACCTGGTCCGCGGTTACCACCAAGTCCCAGTGCGCGTGGAGGACGTACCCAGAACAGTGGTAATAACTCCGTTCGGTTTATTCGAGTTCCTGCGCATGCCATTCGGGTTAAAAGGCACGGCACAGACGTTCCAGCGCATGATGGATGCAGTGCTGCGTGATCTCCCGTTCGTGTTCGTCTACCTGGACGATATCCTGGTAGCCAGTACGTCCGAAGATGAACATGAAACCCACCTCAGGACGGTTTTCCGGAGGTTGGAGGAGCACGGGTTGATAATCAACCCGGCAAAATGCCAGTTTGGCGTGATGGAGATTGATTTTTTGGGGTACCGCGTCTCTCCGGAAGGAGCGATCCCGTTGCCCAACAAAGTGCGCGCCGTAGCAGATTTTCCCCGGCCTCAGACGGTCAGGGCACTGCAGGAATTTTTGGGGATGGTGAACTTTTATAACCGTTTCCTTCCCCACGCGACGCGGCTCATGCAACCATTGTACGCCACACTCAAGAGACAGAAACCCGCGGATGGAGTCAAATGGACCCCGGAGCGAGAGTGGGCGTTCTCGGAGGTTAAAGCAGCCCTGGCAAACGCCTCACTGCTGGCGCATCCGGACCCGACGGCCCAGATAGCGCTCACCACCGACGCTTCAGACGTGGCCATAGGGGCTGACGTGGAGCAGCGCGTTGCCAGAGCTTGGCAGCCGCTTGCCTTTTTCAGCAGAACTTTGCGTGACAGCGAACGTAAATACAGCGCGTTCGACAGAGAGTTGCTGGCTCTCCACCTGGCCATACGCCACTTCCAGTTCTGGCTGGAAGGGTGCAGCTTCACCGCGTTCATAGACCACAAGCCACTAACGTTCGCGATGGCCAAGGTTTCAGAACCGTGGTCGGGCCGGCAGCAGAGACAGCTGGTCGCGATCTCAGAGTTTACGACCAATATTCAGCATGTGTTGGGTAAACTGAATGTGGTGGCAGACTGCCTCTCGCGCGCCGTGGTGGCACCGGTCTACGTGGGGATAGATTACGCAGCCATGGCCGCGGAGCAGATTAGCGATGCAGACGTGCACGCACTTCAGTCTGGACCAACAAGGTTAAGGCTGGAGAGCAGGGTGCTGCAAGATGGCACCCCCCCCCCCCAATCTGCGATGTCTCCACAGGACGTCCGTGTCCGGTGGTCCCGGTCGCGTGGCGCCGCCGCGTGTTTGGATCGTTCACACTCTGGCGCACCCAGGAGTGTGCGTGTCAGTCAAAATGGTGGGAGAGAAGTTTGTGTGGCCGAGCCTACGCAAACAAGTAAAAGAGTGGGCTGCAGCCTGCGTGGCGTGCAAACGGGCCAAGGTACACAGGCACACGAAGGCTCCTTTGGAGCCGTTTCCGGTACCGGCTAAAAGGTTTGACCATGTGCACGTGGACCTCGTGGGCCCCCTCCCGCCATCACAGGGGTGCACGCACTTCCTGACAGTGGTGGACCGCACCACGTGGTGGCCAGAAGCAGTCCCGCTGGCGGCAACCACGTCCGCGGACGTAGCACGCGCTTTTTTAACAGCATGGGTGGCGCGTTTTGGAGTCCCGTCGGACATTACGTCCGACAGGGGCCCTCAATTTGTTTCCGAACTCTGGTCCACGATGGCCCGCAGCTTGGGTGTTACAATTCATCGCACAACCGCGTACAACCCACAGGCCAATGGGTTATGCAAGTGTTTTCATAGATCACTGAAAGCGGCACTCAGGGCTTCACTGACGGATGCAAATTGGGTAGACAGGTTGCCGTGGGTTTTATTGGGGTTGCGCTCCGTGCCAAAAGAGGATTTGGAAGCTTTCCCCGCAGAGCTCGTTTTTGCGCAGCCCCTGCGGCTGCCCGGGGAATTTCTACCAGATAATCCCGCACCGCTATAGAAGTGCAGGTTAGTTAGTTAGTTAGTTAGTTAGTAAATATCATGCCGTGTGAGGTGAAGTGCCATGAAACTTGTGAAGTGTGACTTGGGATATAGAGAGGAGAGCTTGCTGTAACCATTCAGTCCATTCTGTGCTTGTGAGATGTGAGTGTGTAATAAATCGTCTGCCATGAGTCTGCCTCTTCATTTGCACACTCCACAAGACAAAGATAACACAAGTAAACACAAAATGCAGTTTTTAAATGAAGGTATTTATTATTAAGGGTAAAAAAAAAATCCAAACCTACATGGCCCTATGTGAAAAAGTGATTTCCCTCCTGTTAAAACATAAATTAACTGTGGTTTTGTGGGGGAGCTAGGTGTTAGACTCTCCACCCAGAGAGTAATGGCCCAGGAGAAGAGAGGCCGACGGGGTCCAGACAGAGCAGCAGAGGTTGGGCACCCCCCGGGGAGAAGTGGAGAAGCTGGCCCCAGGAGAAGGAAGTAGTGCGGCACCAGCGTACTGTTATGTTAATGCACCTCACGGGCTTTGTCATGTAACAAGTATGATGTCTGAGCTCCAGGCCACTATGCAAATGATTAAAGGTGTAAAAGTGAGATGCACTGAGGCCTGGGAACTTTTCTTGTGATCGCAACTTGTTAGAGAGAATAAAGTCTGTGCTGATTCAGCTCGTTGCCTCGCCTGGTTCATTCTCTCTACACTGGTGACTCTTGACGTGCAATGGAAGGCGAGATGAACACCCCGGAGACAAGCTGGAGAGGAAGTGCCAGCGCCACGTGTACTGTTTCAGTCAAGCTCCTGGACATTTGGCTGCACGACCTGACAGCGTGGTTCTTACACACAGAGGCCCAGTTCGCTCTCTGCAGGGTAACAGCAGACAAGACCAGATACTACTACGTGGTTGCTGCGCTGGACACGCGCACAACACAGCAGGTGGCAAGCCTGCTCCAAGAGCCGCCGGTCCACAGAAAATACGAGGCACTCAAGAAGATGCTGACCCAGCGCTACACGCTCTTGGACTGCGAAAGAGCAGAAAGGCTCCTGACACGCTCTGAGCTAGGGGACAGGTCAGCAGTCGAATTGATGGAGAACATATTGGCATTAATGGGCAGAGATGGTGAGCCATTCCTGTTCGCCCACCTGTTCCTCAGAAGCCTCCTGGCAGCGGCGAGAGCAATCCTGGCAAACTTGCCACTGCTGGCGACAAAGAACTATCGCACGCTAGCGCAGGAAGCAGACCGGATCATCGTGATGACCAGAACCTTCACCGTGAACGCAGCAGCGCTGGAGCCCAGAGAGATGGCCAGCAAGGGCGAGGAGCCGCTGGTGGTGGCTGGTGCAGATGCCAGGAGGCATAGGAAGGACACGATCTGCTTCTATCACCGCCGTTTTGGAGCGGGCGCACGGCGATGCGTGCTTCTGTGCCAGTTCAAGTGGTCGGGAAACGCCAAGGCCAGCAGTCAGTAGCAGCTACAACCGCCGGCGAGAGAGATAAGCTGCCCTACGTCACGGACTCATGTTCGGAGAGACGGTTCCTGGTGGACTCCGGCTCCCAGAAGAGCCTCATCCTGCCGTTCAACTCAGACAGGGTGGCAGGAAGTAGCGGTCCCGAGATGGCAGCCGCCAACAGATCGGACATTAAGACATTTGGTGAGAGGACACTGACTATATGTTTGCATGGGCATAACTTCCAGTGGACCTTCATTATAGCTGCATGTAACTCCCCCATTTTGGGTGCAGACTTTCTATATGCGCATGGTTTATTAGTTGATGTTGCTAATAGACGGCTGGTGGATGCTGTGTCTTGATTCTCTGTCCTGTACAGCTCGGGGAGCCGGGTCGACAACACTAGCCAACGTTACAGCTCCGGGGGTAAGTTCCAACAGTTGCTCGCCCAGTTCCCAGCATTCACTGTTCCGACGTTTTCAGCGGCTGTAACCAAGCACGGGGTTGAGCATTTTATTACTACCAAGGGACCACCCGTTTTCACACGATCTCAGCACCTGGATGCAGCCAAACTGGCCAGCGCGCAAGAGGAGTTTGCCAACTTGGAGAGGTTAGGCATCATCAGGCGCTCAAACAGCCCAAGGGCATTCCCGCTGCACATGGTGCCTAAAGCTGACGGGTCGTGGCGACCATGCGACGATTTCCGGTGATTTAACAATGCTACGGCGTTCTGACTTCAGGGGCGCTGGTGAGCAGTATCATGTGAGGACGTGTTTCTACTGGGCTCCTGGCTAGGGTGAACTTTTAATGAATATTTCAACATTTTTTGACCAATTTTAGATAAACTGGCTGAATATACACCAGATTAAATTGCTTAGGCACCGGAATTTCGACCTTATATCTTCCTGACGACTTTTCTGAAGGTGCCATGAGCAGGAATAAATCCGGTAAAGAGCAGGCCGCTAAAGCCTCTGGCTTAATTAAGGCCTCTGAGGGGGAACCGGCCGATCTGTCTGAGGTGATGGCCGCTATTGTGAACAGTGAAAGCAGGATATTGGCGCATATAGATTTAAAGATGAAAGATTTGGATGCAAAAATGGATTCTATCACACAGGATATGGCAAGGCAAGAGACCCGTTTAGGAGACCTGGAGGATGGCCTTAATACGTATTCGGATAAGACAGTTGGCATCGAAGGAGACGCTGGCCAGCTAAAATCAGAAGTTGCTGCACTGAGCCTGAAGTTGGAAGACCTGGAGGGGCGACAATGTCGGTGCAATATACGAATCACTGGTATAAAGGAAGGGCTGGAAAACAGTGAAGGCCAGAGGCCCACGGTGACCGTTGCTAGGACCCTACAGGAGCTACTGAAATTTGACTTCACCCTGACGTTGGATCGGGTCCATTGCAGCCTACGCCCTTCACCTAAGAAGGGAGAACCCCCTAGGGTGATTGTGGCAAAATTCCATTATCTTCAGGAGAGAGAGGAGGTCCTCTGTAAATCATCACGTTTGGCTCCACTTAACCTCCAACGTAGGAGAGTTAGCATTTTCCTGGACTATACGGCTGCCATGGCGAAGAAGAGAGCGGCCTTCTCTGAAGCCAAGCGGCTCCTTCACGGCTGCCAGGGCGTCAAGTACGGGCTCCTCTTCCCGGTGGTTCTCTGCATTACTCTACCATCCGGGTTGGATAAACGCTTCGAGGACCCATCTGCAGCGATGGATTATATCAGGGAAAACTTGCAGCCTTAAAACATGATACCACAGAAATATTAAAGAAGAACGCAAAGTGTCGGTAGTGGTTTACGGACTCTGGCTGTTAACGGGCGCAGATGGCTAAAGGACAGTGACTGGTACAGTTCTCCAGATGGAATGGTAACTAACAAACAATTGATGATCTCACCTAGTAGTCTTTCCTATCTTTTATAACGTGCCCCTCTATTGTTAATGCTGTTTAAAATTCCTTGCATCCAAGAAATTGTCATATTTTTCTCAGTTTAAATTAATTAATTTTGTGTTTATTTTATTTTTTCTTTAAAAAAAATGTACAATATACTGTATATATGTCTCCCTTATTTTCCCCTTATTTTTTTTTTTCACACGGTTTTAAAAATATGATTTTTTTTAATTTGAATTTTTGAAATGTGAAATTTGAATTTTCTTTTTTTTAAAGTTTCTTATAAGTACAGGCTTTCTTATAAGTTGATTAATTCTCTCACTGTAGATTTGTCCCTTTTTTATTACTCCTTTTTATGTTGTATATACAGTATATGTATATGTATTGTATACAGTATATGTATAATTATTTTTTTTTTAAATTTTATTTACAGTATTTATTTATTTATTTATTTTTTTTTGATGGTTGTAAACATAAGAGTGTGTGGCTAAAATGAATAAGATTACTTAGGTGGCTGGACTAGTGATCTACTGTTTCTGCTTAGAGCGCAGAGGAGGGGAGGGAGGGGGAAGTAGAGAAAGGAAGGGTGGAAAAGAAAAGAAAAAAATTGAACTAAATGAAGACAAAGAATGGACAAAGAATGGATTAACCCCAAAGTGCTTCTGGATTGAGTTGTTTTCCCCTTCCCCCCCCCCCCTTTTTTTTTAGACATTATCGCAGATAATTTAACTTTACCCACCATCAGAGAGCTAGTCCGAAAATGTTAATCCAAGGGTTGAAATTTAAAATGCCCCATATTCTAAGTGCGACATATTTTTTTTTCTCCTGTTTTTCTATTATTCATATCTGTGGACTGTTTACCCTAGCCAAGGCCCGCTAGGAGAGTTTTTTTCCCCTTTTTTCTATGTGTCTTTCCTTTTTTCTACTGTGTCATACCAGCAAAGGGAAATGTGATCCTGAAGGATTTGTTGGATCGGCATGGGGTCTCAAGGCTTTATTTTTTGATTTTTAATTTTTTTTTTCTTGTTTGTTTGTAGATAGGATCACTTGCTTTTCTTTCTTTGTGTTTTGATAAAGGTTCAATGTCTGACACTCATACTCTAAGCTTTCTTCATTTCCTGAGTTGGAATGTGAAAGGAATTCATAATCCTGTGAAACGTAATAGGGTTCTGGGACATTTAAAATCTCTTGGTTCTGATATCATGTTTCTACAGGAAACGCACCTCCTATCAACCGAACATGTGAGACTAAAAAAAGCCTGGATTGGACAGATTTTTAGTTTGAGATATAACAGTAGAGCACAGGGCACAGTCATTCTGTTCAAGAAGGGTGTTCCATTTATCTCTTCATCAACCATCTCTGACCCTCTTGGAAGGTATGTAGTGGTCACGGGCAATATATTTGGCACACGAGTGGTTTTAGCGAATATCTATGGGCCAAACTGGGATGATCCCTCTTTCTTCAGTAATTTTATAACAACCCTCCCTGATCTTAACGATTATCTACTGATACTGGGGGGAGACTTTAACTGTGTATTACACTCCTTTTTAAATAGGTCCAAACCAAGACCCAACAGTAAGATTTCAAGGGCAGGTAGGGTCATTCAGTCATTTATGGACTCATATGCTCTTTTCAACCCTTGGAGGAAAAATAATCCAACTACAAAACAATTCTCTTTTTTCTCCCCTGTACATCACTCTTTCTCTAGAATTGATTTTTTTCTTTTAGATGGCAGAACCTCCTCCATGGTTAAGGGGTGCCAATATAATGCTATTGTGATCGCTGATCATAGCCCCGTACAATTAGATATGAGCTTCCCAGATTGCCCTAGATCCTAGTGCACCTGGCGGTTTGACCCTCTCCTGCTTTCTACGGATGCCTTCAAAAACTTCCTTTCACAACAAATTGTAATTTTTATGAAGATCAACCAAACTCCTGATGTTCAATTATCTGTGATTTGGGAAGCACTCAAATCTTATCTCAGAGGCCAAATAATTTCATATACCGCATATGAGAGAAAAAAAAACAAACAACATAGTATGATAGAACTATCTCAGAATATAGCAGAAACAGATCGCCTATATGCTGTTTCTCCTACCCCTGAATTATATAAAAAAAAGTTACTTTTAAAAACAGAATTTGATAATATGTCTATTAAACATACAGAGCAATTGTTTTTCAAATCCAAACAGACTTTTTACGAACATGGAGAGAAAGCGGGGAAATTATTGACGCACCAGATTAGACAATCTGCGGTTGCCAACACCATTCTTAAAATCCGCACATCATTAGGAACAGAAACCACCAACCCAGATGATATAAATGACCAATTTAAACAATTTTATATTAGTCTCTATTCTCCTGAAATCTCCAGAGATTTTTCACATGTATCCAAATTTTTAGATGGTCTGATCATTCCAAAAAATACGCCAGAGGACTGCATACAAATGGACAGAGAAATATTGACAGCAGAAATATTACAAGCAATAAGATCTATGCAGAGTAATAAAGCCCCAGGCCCCGATGGCTTGTCTATTGAATTTTATAAAGAATTTGCACTTAAGTTGGCTCCAATTCTTAAACAAGTACACACTGATATTTTCCACCAACAGAAATTACCTCAGACCATGACGCAGGCAATTATATCGATTTTGCTTAAAAAAGATAAAGACCCCTTACTACGTGGCTCATATTGCCCGATAAGTTTGTTAAATTGTGACTATAAAATTCTTACAAAAATTCTGGCCACTCGCATTGAGACAGTTATAGCATCAATTGCGAACAATAACCAAACTGGTTTTATATCCGGCCGGCAATCTTTTTATAACATTTTTTTTTTTTTTTTTTTTGTTACTTAATTGTACCTGTAGGTAGACTTGGTTTGCAGTCTGGTGACAAGCCACCGGCTGTTGGTCGCTGCGTGCGCGAGCGCCCTAAACCTACATGTTTTTGGTATGCGGGAGGAAACCGTAGAAATCCAGGAATAAACCGGCGCAACACGGGGAGAACATGCAAACTCCACACAGCTCACTGTTGGTCGGGGGCTGGGATCGAACCCACGATCTCATGATCCCCGCGATCCCCCGGCCGAGGGTAAAACTGTGCTGCCACAGTGCTAAACCACTGCGCCACCGTGCATGCCACAACATGCGTTGTCTTCTGAATATACTGTTTATACCACATACAGCCGAAGAAACAGAAATAGTGATTTCATTAGATGCCGAAAAGGCGTTTGATCGTGTCGAGTGGCAATACTTTTTTGCTGTTTTAGAAAGATTTGATTTTGGTCCATCATTTCAAGCTTGGATCAGAATAATATATGATTCCCCTATGGCAGCAGTACGGACAAATACCACACTCTCTGATTATTTCGGGCTTTACAGGGGTTGCAGACAGGGCTGCAGCCTCTCTCCTTACCTATTTAACCTAGCGATTGAACCGCTGGCCATAGCGATTACAAAAGAAGACAGGGTGAGAGGCATTTCACGGGACAATAAACTTCACAAGGTATCGCTGTATGCAGACGATCTACTAGTGTACGTATCTAACCCAGAAGGAACCATACCAAAATTATTATGTATCTTAGATAATTTTGGTTATTTCTCCGGCTATAAAATTAATTACTCTAAGAGTTTGTTATTCCTTAATAACGATGTAGATGGTGATTACTCTGGATTTCCGTTTCAATTAGAAAAGAATATATTCACGTATCTAGGCATTAAGATTACTTGTTCAATAGGTGGATTATATAATCATAATTTTAGAAAATTAATTGAACAGACAGCTCAAGACATTAAAAAATGGTCGAACTTACCCATTTCATTAGCAGGCCGGATAAATATAGTAAAAATGACAATTCTGCCAAGATTTTTATATATATTCCAAATGATCCCTGTGGCACACATATTTGAGATGCTTAGACTGCATGTGTATGGCGCATTGATTGAGATGCTTAGACTGCATATGTATATTGTGGTACCTCACGTCTTAGAAGGAACAATAAGTCTGGACCTCCTGGGGATAACAGTAGGAGGTGGAGGTGCCTTTAGAAATGACTCTGAAAAGACTTCCTGACCTCCAGGGGTTAGGTGGAGGAAGAAGAGACCTGGGGGAGACGTACTGTCTATGGGGGGTTGAATGAGTGTGATTCTGTACTTTGATGTCCCGGGTATAAAAAGGGGGGATTTGAGAAGTTGGTCCTCTTTTCTGTTTGAGAGGACGTTGGAGACGTGTGATGTTTAATAAACCTGGATTGAGAAATAAATTCAGCCTCTTCATTTCGCGTGCTCCACATTGGTGACCTTAAGACGTACAATGACCAGAGACAATTCCCCCGAATCAGACTCGCCAGGGACCAGCCGAGCAAGCGCGGTCTCAGTCAAGCTACCAGAATTCTGGCAGGACAACCCAGACTCGTGGTTCCTCCTGGCCGAAGCCCAGTTCGCTCTCGGGGGAATAACAGCAGATGACACAAAATTCTACCACGTCATCGCCAAACTCGACAGCCGCACAGCTCGACATGTGCGGAGCTTGGTGCAGCACCCACCCGCTGGCGATAAATACGGCGGGTTGAAAGCTGCCCTCATCCAGCGTTTCACGCCCTCAGCCCAGGAGAGAGCTAGGAGACTCCTGGCTCTGCACGACTTGGGAGGAAGCATGCCTGTCGACCTGATGGAAGACATGCTGAAGCTGAGAGGCTCAGACAACAACGATTTCCTCTTCACGCACATCTTCCTGAGAACCCTACCATCGCAGACGAGGGGGACCCAGGCGGGCACTCATTTTGTGACCCAGCGGGACTTCCGCGCGCTGGCCCAGGAGGCGCAATGGATCCTCAACGCCAACGAAGAGCACACGGCCACCGCAGCAGCGGCAGACCTCGGTGTGGCGACCGGGCATAGCGGAGGGCCAGAGGCAACGGAAACGGTCCCACCAACAACGGTGGCAGCGAAGCCCCGACACCGCGGAGGAGACAACCTCTGTTTTTACCAATGGCATTTCGCAGAGAGGGCACGCAAGTGTATACCGCCGTGCCAGTTCAAGAGCTTGGGAAACGCCAGGACCGGGAGTCGGTAGCAGCTGCGGCCCTCGGCGAACGGAACAAGCAGCTCTACCTGACGGATACGCGCTCTGGGAGACACTTCTTCGTGGACACAGGCTCCCAAGTGAGTTTCATCACCCCAACCTACGCTGACCGGCTGGCAGGCCCCGGGGGTGACGGAGCAACAGCGGCGAACGGCTCGAGCATTAAGACCTTCGGTGAAAGGACTCTACTTCTGTCCCTGCACGGCCGCACATATGAGTGGACTTTTATTATAGCGACGGTGAGTTTCAACATGTTAGGTGCTGATTTTCTGTGCTCACATGGGTTGTTGGTTGATCTCCCCAATAGACGCTTAGTTAATGCACTCTCCTTTTACTCTATCCCTTGTGCAGCTCGAGTGTCCCCGCCACCAGCACAGGCCAACATCGCCACAGCAGGCGGTAAGTTTCACACACTCTTCACTCAGTTTCCAGCACTCACAGTTCCCACTTTTTCGGCAACAGTTGCGAAACACGGGGTGGAGCACTTTATCACTACCGCTGGTCCCCCCGTTTTTGCGAAAGCTTGGCGCTTGGATGCAGCTAAACTGTCCATAGCGCGCGAGGAGTTCGCAAACCTGGAAAGGTTGGGCATCATTCGGCGTTCAAATAGCCCATGGGCTTCCCCACTTCACATGGTCCCTAAAGCTGACGGCTCGTGGCGACCTTGCGGTGATTTCTGCAGGTTAAACAACGCCACAGCGCATGACCGCTACCCAATCCCACATATTCAGGATTTTTCGGTATATCTGGCGGGGGCGCGCATTTTTTCTAAAATAGACTTGGTCCGCGGTTATCATCAAGTCCCAGTACGCGCTGAGGACATTCCCAAAACAGCGGTGATAACCCCGTTCGGACTTTTTGAGTTTTTACGCATGCCATTTGGGCTTAAAGGCACTGCGCAAACCTTCCAGCGCATGATGAATGCGGTGTTACGCGATCTCGCTTTTGTGTTTGTCTACCTGGACGACATTTTGGTAGCCAGCACGTCCGAAGAAGAACACGAAAAACACCTCACGGCAGTTTTCCGGAGGTTGGGAGAGCACGGGTTAATAATCAACCCAGCTAAGTGCCAGTTCGGGGTGGCGCAGATCGATTTTTTGGGGCACCGCGTCTCCCCAGAAGGGGCAGTTCCGCTACCGGACAAAGTGCGCGCAGTGGCAGATTTTCCCCAGCCACAAACGGTCAAAGCGCTACAGGAGTTTTTAGGAATGGTGAATTTTTATAACTGTTTCCTCCCCCACGCAGCACAGCTCATGCAACCATTATATGCCGCGCTCAAAAAACAAAAACCCTCAAATGCAATCGAATGGTCCCCGGGGCGGGAGCGCGCATTCTCGGAGGTAAAAAAAGCCCTTGCAGACGCTGCGTTGTTGGCTCATCCAGACCCAACGGCTCGCATAGCGCTCACCACTGATGCGTCGGATTTGGCCATAGGGGTGGTAGTGGAGCAGCACTTTGACGGGGTTTGGCAGCTGCTGGCCTTTTTCAGCAGGTCGTTGCGCGAGGCTGAGCGAAAATACAGCGCGTTTGACAGGCAGCTGTTAGCGCTCCACTTAGCCATTCGCCACTTCCAGTTCTGGCTAGAAGGTCGGCGTTTCACCACGTTTGTCGACCACAAACTGCTCACTTTTGCGATGGCCAAAATTTCGGAACCATGGTCGGGCCGGCAGCAGAGGCAGCTGGCCGCAATTTCGGAGTTTACTACTGATATTCAACACGTAGCGGGTAAGCTCAATGTAGTAGCAGACTGCCGCTCTCGCGCGGTAACCGCACCAGTCCGCGCAGAGGTAGATTATACTACCGCGGCCGCGGAGCAAAATAACAGCGCGGAAGCGCACACGGCCCCAGTCCACGTGGGGATAGATTATGCAGCCATGGCAGCGGATCAGGGTAGCGATGCGGACGTGTGCGTGCTCCAGTCGGGACCAACAGGGTTAAGGCTGGAGAACAGGAGGCTGCAAAATGGTATGCCCCCCCTAATCTGCGATGTCTCTACTGGACAACCGCATCCAGTGGTGCCGGCCACATGGCGCCGCCGCGTTTTTGACTCATTCACTCCCTGGCGCACCCAGGAGTGCGCGCGTCGGTAAAAATGGTAGCAGAGAAGTTTGTTTGGCCGAGCCTGCACAAGCACGTTAAAGAATGGGCAAGAGCCTGCATGGCTTGCCAGCGGGCCAAAATTCACAAGCACACAAAAGCCCCCTTAGAGCCGTTTCACATCCCGGCCAAGAGGTTCAATCATGTGCATGTCGACCTCGTAGGCCCCCTACCGTCGTCGCAAGGGTACACACATCTTTTGACAATGGTGGACCGCACCACGCGTTGGCCGGAAGTGGTCCCACTGGCATCAACCACAGCTGCAGAGGTGGCCCGCGCGTTTTTAACGGCTTGGGTAGCGCGTTTCTGGGTCCCATCGGATATTACGTCCGATAGGGGACCTCAATTTGTGTCCGAGCTTTGGTCAGCGATGGCCCACAGCTTAGGTGTGACAATTCACCGTACTACCGCTTATCACCCCCAGGCTAATGGTTTATGCGAGCGTTTTCATAGATCATTGAAAGCAGCCCTCAGAGCGTCGCTTACGGATGCAAATTGGGTAAACAGACTACCATGGGTTTTATTAGGGTTGCGTTCTGCACCTAAAGAGGACTTAAAAGCCTCCCCAGCTGAGTTGGTCGTCGCGCAACCACTCCGGCTGCCAGGAGAGTTTCTTCCAGATAATCCGGCGTCAGGGCGTCCCCCTGCTCAGCGGTCACTGAACGACACGGGAGCGGACATGCTTCCGGGCCCCGTTCATCACACTTTTCCGCGTGTTTTGTGCCCAAATCTTTAAAAAATGCCGAGTTGGGGACTTCCGGGAAGATGGCGGAGAGACATAACGCTTAAACAGAGAGCTCTCCCTAGCCGGATTAAAAATCATCGGTAAATGGCCAACTCGACATAAGCGGATCAATAAAATAAGGGATGAAAACACGAAGGAGCCGGGCACAAGGACAAAAGCAGGGTAAAATTAAAGAATTCCTCTTCAACAACGCAGGAAAAGCCACTGAACACGAGGCCCAAAAAAACGAGGTGACTGCAGCAGAGAAAATGGAAGACGCAAAACTCGATACCATGAACACTGGCATCGCCAGTTTGGGTAAAGAATTGAGAGACTTCAAGCGGCAGCTACAGCAGGATTTAGCGGCTCTTAAGGAGGAGCTGAAAAAAGAGATTAAGGAGGAAATTATGGGCCTCCGAAGAGAAATGGAGCGCAAGCTAGCAGAAAACATGGAGGAGCTGCGCTCTCAGCGGGCATGTATGACAGAAGCACAGGCCCGAATATCAGAGCTGGAAGATTGGAAGAGCGAGGCAAGCGAGCAGCTTCAGACCCTGACGGCACAAGCGCAGAGGATGCAGGAGAAAATAACCGACTTGGAGAGCAGATCCAGACGGAACAATATACGCATCTTTGGAATCCCGGAGGGCATTGAAGGCAACTCAATGACGAAATTCATGGATCAGTTCTTAAAAAAAGAGCTGGAACTGCCCGGAGAAACGGATCTGCAGATTCAACGAGCGCACAGAGCCTCGGCACAGAACCCGAAGCCAAACTATCCACCCAGGTCAGTTGTGGTAAACTTTCTGAAATATGACATAAAGGAAAGAATCCTGACACAAGCATGGAAAAAAAAGATACGAATTGGCGACAAACAGGTATTCTTTGACCATGACTACCCAACAGAAATTGTGCAGCAGCGGAAGAAATATGCCAACATTAAAAAAACGCTGAAAGAGAAAAAAATTAGATTCCAAACGCCGCTAACGAAGATGAAGATTTATTGGGAGGACGGCGTAAGAACCTACAACACGGCCAGAGAGGCAGCGCGGGACATGATGGAGCGGGGCCTTGCGGTGAACGTGCCGGAGGATACGGATGGAGCAGCGGCGGCCCTGAACGCATCACGACAGCCGGAGTGGAGGCGAGTGAGCGGCAGAAGACGGGGGAGGGACGTGGAGCAGCGGGCCCAAGACAAACTACAAGGCTTTCAACTGAAAGCCTAGATCATAACAAAGATTAAGAAAGGCACAGAAGAAATGAAGGCCAAGAAGACAAGGTAAAAAAGAAACAGACGGCTAGGAGAGGTTTAAGTGATATTTGTTGGACATTTCTAGACTAGGACCATTTCTAGGAGGTGTGAGATTTGTCCTTTGTCTCAGAGAGATGCCCTGGAGGGATTTCCGGACCATCGAAGGCTGAGAGACAATGGTGGAAGATCAAAGGGTTACATTGTGACTGGGGTTAAACACCATGTGACTGTATGTTTGCTTAGACACCACGTGACTTGAGTTTCGATGTTCCGGAGGTTTAAAAAGAGCGATGTGATATTGATCTGTCTCTTTTTTCTTGCTTGGAGATTGTTAGAGAATGTGTTCTGTTAATAAAGCTGAACCTGAGAAATAAACCCAGCCTCATCATTGAGCACATCCTCTACACTGGTGACCCTACGACGAATTATGGCCGGTGACGATTCTTCTGCACCGGACTCTTCAGGAGCCAGCCAGGCTAATGCAGCTACCACAGTCCAGCTACCTGATTTCTGGCAGCATAGCCCGTGCTCCTGGTTTAACGCAGTCGAGGCACAGTTCCATCTTCTGGGAATTTCGGCAGACGCCACGAAATTCTACCATGTGGTTGCAAAGCTGGACAGCCACACAGCCCAGCGGGTAGAGAGCCTGATTAACCACCCACCAGACGACGACAAGTACGACGCATTGAAAGCGGCTCTCATCCGTTCCTTCACCCCCTCGCTGGGAGAGCGAGCAGAGAAGCTCCTGGCGTTGACTGAGGGCGAGGTCGAGAAACCTGCAGACCTGATGGCGAAGATGCTGAGTTTGAGAGACTCCGAAAATGATGGTTTTATTTTCGCCCCCCTTTTCCTCAGGACACTACCGTCAGCGGTGAGAGTTACCCTGGCCAGTTCACTGCTGCTGGCCCAACGAGACTACCACGAGCTGGGCCAGGAGGTGCAGCGGCTCGTCGACGCCCATAGACGACACACGGCCACGACCGCAGCAGCAGAGCTGAGTGCAACACCCGGAGATGGCAGGGGGCTAGAGGCTGCAGCACCAGACTCATTGATGACGGCAGCGGTGGAGGCCAGGAGATGCGGAGCGGGCGACGTCCTTTGCTTTTACCATCGCCGTTTCGCCAAGATGCTCAGGAAACGCCAAGACCGGGAGTCTGTAGCAGCTGCGGCTCTCGGCGAAAAGAACAAGCTGCTCTACCTGAGAGACGCGCGATCAGGGAGGCACTTCCTGGTGGACACAGGCTCCCAGCTGAGTTTCATCACACCTTCCTACGCTGACCGGCTGGCGCCTTCCAGTGGTCCCCTGGTGTCGACGGCGAACGGCTCGGCGATTAAGACCTTCGGGGAGAAGACGCTGCTTCTGTCTCTACACGGCCAAACATTCGAGTGGACTTTCGACATAGCGGCAGTCAATTTCAACATGTTAGGTGCTGATTTTTTATGCTCACACGGTTTATTGTCTTTTCACTCTATTCCCTGCACAGCCCGGGTGGCTCCGCCGACTGCACAGGCCAACGTCACAGCTGCAGGTGGTAAGTTTCACACACTGCTCACTCAGTTCCCAGCACTCACAGTCCCAACGTTTTCAGCAACAGTGGCTAAACATGGGGTGGAACATTTTATCACTACCACCGGGCCGCCCGTTTTTGCAAAAGCTTGGCGCTTGGACTCAGCTAAACTGGCCATAGCGCGTGAGGAGTTCACCAACTTGGAAAAACTGGGCATCATTAGACGTTCTAAAAGCCCCTGGGCTTCACCGCTACACATGGTCCCAAAGGCTGATGGTTCGTGACAACCTTGCGGTGATTCCGCAGGTTGAATAATGCCTCAGTGCACGACCGCTACCCGATTCCGCACATGCAAGATTTTTCGGTTCATTTGGCGGGGGCGCGCATTTTTTCTAAAATAGACTTGGTGCGTGGTTACCACCAGGTCCCAGTGCGCGCCCAAGATATACCCAAAACTGCGGTAATAACTCTTTTCGGGCTTTTTGAGTTTTTGCGCATGCCTTTTGGACTAAAGGGCGCCACACAGACGTTCCAGCGTATGATGGACGCGGTCCTATGCGATCTCCCTTTCGTGTTCGTCTACCTGGACGACATTTTGGTAGCCAGCACGTCCGAAGATGAGCACGAAAGCCACCTCACAGAGGTTTTTCGGAGGCTGGCAGAGCACGGGTTAATAATTAACCCAGCGAAGTGCCAGTTTGAGGTGGCGCAAATTGATTTTTTGGGGCATCGCATTTCGCCAGAAGGAGCGGTCCCTCTGCCCGATAAAGTACGCGCAATAACAGATTTTCCCCGACCTCAAACGGTTAAAGCGTTACAGGAGTTTTTGGGAATGGTTAATTTTTACAACCGTTTCCTCCCAAGCGCAGCGCAGCTCATGCAACCATTGTATGCTGGACTAAAGAAGCAAAAACCCACAAATAAAATCGAATGGTCTCCGGAGCGGGAGCGCGCATTCTCCCAAGTCAAAACAGCCCTAGCAAACGCGGTTTTGTTGGCACACCCAGTCCCAACGGCCCGCATGGCGCTCACCACTGACGCTTCCGATTTAGCAGTGGGGGCGGTCGTTGAACAGTTTGTAGCAGGGACCTGGCAGCCGCTAGCATTTTTCAGCAAAACCTTGCGCGATAGCGAGCGAAAATACAGCGCGTTTGACAGGGAGCTGTTGGCCCTACACTTGGCCATCCGCCATTTCCAGTTCTGGTTGGAAGGGCGCCGTTTCACCGCGTTTGTGGACCACAAGCCGCTAACGTTTGCGATGGCCAAGATTTCAGAACCTTGGTCGGGCCGGCAGCAAAGACAGCTGGCTGCGATATCAGAGTTCACCACCGATATCCAGCATGTCGCAGGTAAACATAATGTAGTGGCAGACTGTCTCTCGCGTGCTGTGGCGGTGCCGGACCCCGTGGGGGCAGACTCTGCAGCCGTGGCCGCGGGCCAGGGTAGCGGCGTGGAAGCGCACGCAGCCCCGGTCCGCGTAGGTTTAGATTATGCAGCCATGGCCGCGGAGCAGGTTAGCGATGCAGATGTGCGCGGATGTGCGCGCGCTCCAGTCTGGACCAACAGGGTTAAGGCTGGAGGACAGAGTGCTGCAAATGGGTATGCCTCCCCTAATCTGCAATGTCTCCACGGGGCGGCCGCGTCCCGTGGTACCAGCTGCGTGGCGCCGCCGCGTTTTTGACTCGGTCCATTCCCTGGCGCACCCCGGGGTGCACGCATCGATCAAGATGGTGGGGGAGAAATTTGTTTGGCCGGGGTTGCGCAAACAGGTCAAGGAATGGGTGGCAACCTGTGTAGCGTGTCAGCGAGCCAAAATACACAAGCACACTAAAGCTCCTTTGGAGCCTTTTCACATCCCGGCTAAGCGCTTTGATCATGTGCATGTCGACTTGGTGGGCCTCCTCCCGTTGTCACAGGGGTACACACACCTTTTGACGATGGTGGATCGCACCACGCGTTGGCCAGAAGCGGTTCCTCTGGCGTCAACCACAGCGGAGGAAGTTGCGCGAGCGTTTTTAACAGCTTGGGTTGCGCGTTTTGGAGTTCCATCGGACATAACGTCCAACAGAGGTCCTCAATTTGTTTCTGAACTCTGGTCATCGATGGCCCGCAGCCTAGGGGTGAAGATTCACCGCACTACCGCGTATAACCCCCAGGCTAACGGTTTATGGGAACGTTTTCATAGGTCATTGAAAGCAGCCCTCAGAGCGTCGCTTACAGATACAAATTGGGTTGACAAACTTCCATGGGTTTTATTGGGGTTGCGTTCTGCACCTAAGGAAGATTTGCAGGGCTCCCCAGCTGAGTTAGTTTTTACACAACCTCTCCGTTTACCTGGTGAATTTCTCCCCAACAATCCTGCGCCAAATTGCCCCCCCACTCAGCTGTTGCAGAGCGACGCAGGATCAAACACGCTTCCTGGCCCGGTTTATCAGTTTCCCACACGTTTTTGTGCCGAAGGCTTTAAAAAATGCAGAGTTTGTTTTTGTTAGACATGATGCTCATCGCCCAAATTTGCGGCCACCTTATGATGGACCTTTCAGAGTGCTGGAAACAGGAGAGAAGCATTTTTTGCTAGATTTGGGAGACAGGAAGGAGTTGATTTGTATAAACAGACTCAAACCTGCTTTCGTTTTGGCTGATGAACAAGTGCAGTTGGCGAGGGCCCCCCGTCGCGGCAGACCATCGAGAAGGCTTTCTCCAGAACCCCCACAGAGTTTGGCTAACAGTTCTAATCCACAGGTGCAGGAAGACACTGCAGAAGCAGCAAGGCCGGCTTACAGCAGATACGGCAGGAGGTTTAGACCTAGACTACTGGTGGATTGATTTTTGATATGTGGTAATGTTTTTTATGTCATGCATCTCTGATTATGTTTGTCCAGTATTAGACGTTTGGGGGGGGGGTTATGTGGCATATATGTTGGGTACATATTTTCCACAAATGTATTGCTGAATGTTTATTGTGTGCTTCACGTCTCGAGGGACAAAAGGATTGAGTCTGCAGGAGATATCGAGGAGGTGTGAGATTTGTCCTTTGTCTCAGAGAGATGCCCTGGAGGGATTTCCGGACCATCGAAGGCTGAGAGACAATGGTGGAAGATCAAAGGGTTACATTGTGACTGGGGTTAAACACCATGTGACTGTATGTTTGCTTAGACACCATGTGACTTGAGTTTCGATGTTCCGGCGGTTTAAAAAGAGCGATGTGATATTTATCTGTCTCTTTTTTCTTGCTTGGAGATTGTTAGAGAATGTGTTCTGTTAATAAAGCTGAACCTGAGAAATAAGTCCAGCTTCATCATTGAGCACATCCTCTACAACATGTCTGCTTGTTTGTGATTTTCTTTTTTGTTTTCTTTTTTTGTTGTTGTTTTTATGTGAAAAATGAAAATGCTAAATAAAAAGTCTCAAAGTTAAAAAAAACAAATGCTACAGCACATGATCGCTACCCGATCCCCCATATCCAGAATTTTTCCATCCACCTGGCCAGCGCACGCGCTTTTTACAAGGTGGACCTGGTCCGCGGTTACCACCAGGTCCCAGTGCACACAGAAGAAGTACCCAAAATGGTGGTGATAACTCCGTTTGGCCTTTTTGAATTTTTGCACATGCCGTTTGGATTAAAAGGTGCAGCGCAGACCTTCCAAAGGATGATGGATGCAGTGCTGCACAACCTGCCCTTTGTTTTCGTCTACCTGGATGACATCCTGATGGCCAGCGCGTCTGAGGACAAGCACGTCGCCCACCTCAGGACGGTTTTCCAGAGACTGGAAGTGCACGGTTTAATAATCAACCTGGCGAAGTGCCAGTTTGGTGCAACAGCGATTGACTTTTTGGGCCACCGCATTTCGCCGGAGGGTGCATTCCCATTACCGGACAAGGTGCATGCTGTGTCAGATTTTCCGCTCCCTCAGACGGTAAGGGTGCTTCAGGAGTTTTTGGGGATGATTAATTTTTACAACCGTTTCCTCCCCCGCGCAGCTCAGCTGATGCAGCCGTTGTACGCTGCGCTTAAAAAAAAGAGAACCACGGATAGCATCGACTGGACTCCCGAGCGGGGTCAGGCTTTTTCGAATGCCAAAACAGCGCTGGCGAATGCCGCATTACTTGCGCATCCAGATCCGTCGGCACGGATAGCGCTCACTACGGACGCATCGGACGTGGCCATAAGGGCCGTAGTGGAGCAGTGTGTCGCAGGTTCTTGGGAGCTGCTTGCGTTTTTCAGCACATCTTTGCACGACAACGAGCGCAAATACAGGGCATTCGACAGAGTTGCTGTCTCTCCACCTGGTGATACGCCATTTCCAGTTCTGGCTGGAAGGGCGCAACTTCACTGTGCTTGTGGACCACAAGCCGCTTACGTACGCCATGGCCAAAGTATCGGAACCGTGGTCGGCCCGGCAGCAATGGCAACTGGCCGCAATTTCAGAGTTTACGACCGACATTCGGCATGTGGCCGGGAAACTTAACATGGTGGCAGACTGCCTCTCGCGCGCATTGGTTGCCCTGGTCTACGTGGAAATAGATTACACCGCCCTGGCCGCAGAGCAAGCTGGGGATGCGGACATTTGTGCGCTCCGGTCTGGACCAACAGGGTTAAGGCTGGAGGGTAGGGAACTGCAAGAAGGGGGCCCTCCCCTACTCTGTAACGTCTCCACAGGTTGCTCGCGCCCCGTGGTCCCACACTCTTGGTGCCGTCAGGTTTTCAAATCGGTCCACTCCCTTGCGCACCAGGGAGTGCGCGCTTCAGTCAAACTGGTGGGGGTAAAATTCCTCTGGCTGCATTTGCGTAAAGAGGTGAAAGAGTGGGCAGCAGCTTGCGTTGCATGCCCACAAAGGCTCCCCTTGAACTGTTCCACATCCCGGCTAAGAGGTTCGACCACGTCCACATGGACCTAGTGGGGCTCCTTCCGCCGTTGCAGGGGTTTACGCATCTCTTGACAGTCGTGGACCACACCCCGTGCTGGCCTGAAGCGGTGCCACTAGCTTCTACCACGTCTGCGAAAGTAGCGCACGCTTTTTTGCCAACCTGGGTGGCATGTTTCGGAGCTCCGTCAGACATCACGTCCGACAGGGGCCCACAGTTCGTTTCCGACCTCTGGTCCGTGATGGCCCGAAGCCTGGGGGTCAACATTCACTGCACTACCGCGTACAACCCCCAGGCCAACGGGTTATGCAAGCGTTTTCACAGGTCACATAAGGCAGCACTCAGGGCTTCGCTTACGGACGCAAATTGGGTAGACCATCTGCCGTGGGTTCTTTTAGGGTTGCGTTCTGTACCGAAGGAGGATTTGGCAGCCTCCCCGGCAGAACATGTCTTTTCTCAACCGCTGCGGATCCCCAGAGAATTTTTACCGGACAACCCCGCACCCGAGGCCGAGCCACCCTCGCATTCTCTACGTGGCGCAGAGGTAGGGAGTGTACCGAGCCCGGCCCACCACTGTTTTAAGATAAGATAAGCCTTTATTAGTACCACACGGGGAAATTCCAGGATTGCAACAGCACAGGGATAGCAACACTCAGAGCAACAATCAGAAGGCAAGAAAAAAAAACAAGCAAGCAAGAGCAGCTAATATACATATGTACATATTACTATAAATATATACAGTATATATATACACAGACACACAGTGCAGAGCATTGTAGCTGGATGGAATAAATATATGAGTATATAAACACACAGTGCGGAGCATTGTAGCTAGATGGAATAAATATGTAGATATATAAACACCCACAGTACGGAGCATTGTAGCTAGGTGGAATAAATATGTAAATATAGAAACACACACAGTGCGGAGCAATGTAGCTAGATGGAATAATATGTAGATATATAAACACACAGTGCGGAGCATTGTAGCTAGATGGAATAAATATATAGATATATAAATCTATATATATATAAATAATCTATATATAATCTATATATATATAAATAAGCAGACCGCCCGTAAAATCTACTGGAGGAAGAAGCCCCCCAGGAGACAGCTAGCCACCAGGGCAGAGTGAAGAGGCCTCGCCGTCACAGGCCCGTGGCTCTGAGAGAGATCCGTCGCTGCCAGAAATCCACGGAGCTGCTCATCCGTAAGCTGCCCGTCCAGCGCCTGGTGAGGGAGATCGCTCAGGACTTCAAGACCGTCCTGCGTTTCCTGAGCTTCGCCGTCATGGCTCTGCAGGAGACCAGCGAGGCCCACCTGATGGTCTCTTCTTCGCTAAGGGGGTCACCATCATGCCCAAAGACTTCCAGCTGGCCCGCCGCATCCGCGGAGAGAGAGCTTAGACTTTCTGCTGCACATTCACCAACCAACCATAATGCTCTGCACTGTGTGTCTATATATATACATTTATAGTAATATGGACATATGTTTACTAGATGTTGTTTTTTCTTGCCTTCTGATTGTTGCTCTGAGTGTTGCTATCCCTGTGCTGTTGCAATCCTGGAATTTCCCCATTGTGGGACTAATAAAGGCTTATCTTATCT
This sequence comes from Pholidichthys leucotaenia, assembly GCA_020510985.1. Lineage (NCBI taxonomy): Eukaryota > Metazoa > Chordata > Actinopteri > Cichliformes > Pholidichthyidae > Pholidichthys > Pholidichthys leucotaenia. The sequence goes on along the minus strand of CM035840.1, from coordinate 88,413,234 downwards.
TATCTTATCTTATCTTATCTTATCTTAAATATAAACACACCCAGTGCGGAGCATTGTAGCTAGATGGAATAAATATGTAAATATATAAACACATACAGTGCAGAGAATTGTTGCTAGATGGGATGAAACAGCACAACCGTCTACTTAGTTATCCTACATGGTATGATTATGTGCCCATACATATTCTCACCCTCCATAGCGACCGGTATTTTCCTAGTTGTATGCCGGAGGGGACCATTGTGTAAGTCTATTGCATCTTTTGCATTCAAAAAACTATTAGGTTGTTAAATCTTTTTTGCTATCTCTGCGAGATATCCCAGCATATTTGTCCCAAAAGGCTTGCGGAATGCATCGTTAGTGTTCGTCAGACACGATGCAGACCAGACCCCGTTGCGCCCACCATACAACGGACCGTTCAGAGTGTTGGAACCTGGGGTGAAACATTTCACGTTAGACTTGGGGGGACGTAGAGAAACCATTTGCATTGACAGGCTCAATCCTGCTTTTGTGTTGGCAGACAAACAGGTGGTGTTGGCCCGGGCTCCCTGGCATGGACGCCCCCCGCTGGGGGCTCCGCAGGTTAGTGACTCATCAGCAGGGGCAGACATTCTTGTTGAGGATGTGTTTTCTCCCCCTCCCCCCCCACCCCACAGACGGACGTGCCCCCCGGGGTACCCCACAAGCAGAGCAGCACCACAGAGCCGGCGACTTCCCGTTACAGCCGTTATGAACGTCGGCTGAAGCCCAAAGGACGGGGGGGGTTAAGGCCCATTCTGGGTGTTCGGGGAGGCAGTGTGGGGGAGCTAGGTGTTACACTCTCCACCCAGAGAGTAATGGCCCAGGAGAAGAGAGGCCGACAGGGGGTCCAGACGGAGCAGCAGAGGTTGGGCACCCCCCGGGGAGAAGTGGAGAAGCTGGCTGCCGGGAGAAGGAAGTAGTGCAGCACCAGCGTACTGTTATGTTAATGCACCTCACGGGCTTTGTCATGTAACAAGTATGATGTCTGAGCCCCAGGCCACTATGCAAATGATTAAAGGTATAAAAGTGAGATGCACTGTGGCCTGGGAGCTTTTCTTGTGATCGCAACTTGTTAGAGAGAATAAAGTCTGTGCTGATTCAACTCGTTGCCTTGCCTGGTTCATTCTCTCTACAGTTTATCACATCTTTGGAAAGCTGAGTTCAATTTCTGTAGCCACACCCAGTCCTGATTACTGTCACACCTGTTTTCAATCAAGAAATCACTTGAATGGGACCTGCCTGAGAAAGTGAAGTAGACCAAAAGATCGTCAAAAGCTAGACATCATGCTGTGAATCACAGATTCAGAAACAAATGAAAAACAAAGCAATTGAGATCTATCAGTCTGGAAAAGGTTATAAAGCCATTTCTAAAGCTCTGGGACTCCGGCGAACCACAGTGAGAGCCATTATCCACAAATGACAAAAACATAGAACAGTGGTGAACCTTCCCAGGAGTGGCTGGCCGACCAAAATTACCCCAAGAGCGCAGCAACGATTGGTCCAAGAGGTCACAAAAGACCCCACAACAACATCCAAAGAACTGCAGGCCTCACTTGTCTCAGTTAAGGTCAGCGTTCATGACTCCACCATAAGAAAGAGACTGGGCAGAAATGGCCTGCATGGCAGAGTTCCAAGATGAAAACCACTGCTGATCAAAAAGAACACAAAGGTTTGTCTCAGGTTTGCCGCAAAACATCTTGATGATCCCCAAGACTTTTGGGAAAATACTCTGTGCACTGATGAGACAAAAGTTGAACTTTTTGGAAAGTGTGTGTCCCATTATATCTGGCATAAAAAGTAACACAGCATTTCGGAAAAGGAACATCATACCAACAGTAAAATATGGTAGTGGTAGTGTGATTGTCTGGGGCCGTTTTGCTGCTTCAAGACCTGGAAGACATGCTGTGGTAAATGGAACCATGAATTCTGCTGTCTACCAAAAAGTCCTGAAGGAGAATGTCCGGCCATTTGTTTGTGACCTCAAGCTGAAGCGCACTTGGGTTGTGCAGCAGGACAATGATCCAAAACACACCAGCAAGTCCACCTCTGAACGGCTTAAGAATAGCAAAATGAAGACTTTGGAGTGGCCTAGTCAAAGTCCTGACCTGAATCCGATTAAGATGCTGTGGCATGACCTTAAAAAGGCGGTCCATGCTCGAAAACCCTCCAATGTGTAAAAAACCACCTTCATTTAAAAACTGCATTTTGTGTTTACTTCTGTTATCTTTGTCTAACACTTAAATTTGTTTTAATGATCTGAAACATTTAAGTGTGACAAACATACAAAAAAAATGAGAAATCAGGAAGGGAGCAAACACTTTTTCACACCACTGTTGACATGGGGAGAACATGCTAACTCCACACAAAAGGGTCACCGATGGTGAAAGGGTGGGATCAAACCCACGATGGTCAGGGGTGGAATCGATCCCGTGACCTTCTTGCTGTGTTGACACAGTGCTAACCACTGCTCCACTGTGCTGCTATGTACATGTATATACATATACATGTCAGACAATATTTGATCAAAATGTTAATGAAACAAAAGCAATAAATATGAATAAATAAAATAATCAAAATATTGTAGGGCATTGCCGTCCTTCATAAACCAAACAGACTGCAAGAAATGTAATGCTTTCATCTGATGATTTGGAGTTTAACCTATAAATATTACCTACCATTTATTTAAAATTACTTCTTTGTCTTTCTGAAGAAAATATTGAAATTAATATATGATGAAACTAAAAATCTTCCTGACCGTGAAATGTGCACGTTGTAACAAATGTGTTATACTGAATTATTTTGTTACAGTCCTGGAGTGACTGCTTATCTAACTCTCTCCATCTGACAATTTACACCTCACATCCACTATAGATTTTTCAATTAACCAATAAACAGTCTGTCTTGTTATTATTTCTGTTATATTAAATGTCTTGATTTCAAGGTGCGATATACAAGACAGGGCGGCGCGGTGGAGGAGTGGTTAGCACTGCGGCAGCACAGCAACTCACCCTTGGCCGGGGGATCCTGGGTTCGATCCCAGCCCCCGACCAACAGTGATCTGTGTGGCGTTTGCATGTTCTCCCCGTGTCTGCATGGGTTTACTCCGGGATTTCTCCGGTTTCCTCCCACATGCCAAAAACATGCAAGTTAGGTTAATTGGCATCAAACTGGGGATTCTAAATTGTCCTTAGGTATGACTGTGAGAGCGAATGGTTGTCTGTCTCTCTGTGTTGGCCCTGTGATGGACTGGCGATCTGTCCAGGGTGTACCCTGCCTCTCGCCCAAAGATGCTGGGATAGGCTCCAGCGCCCCCGCGACCTGAGAAGGATTAAGTGGAAGAAGATGAATGAATGAATGAATGAATATACAAGACACACTCCACAGGGAGGGTAAGCCACAGAAGGGCATTAAAGAAAAGGCTGGCTGTTAACAGAGTGCTGTATCAAAGGGGCACTGAGACCCACCCGCGCCGAACCTGAGTAAAACTGGCCCTGCGTGATCATCATGGTGTCAGTTAGCTCTTCGTACTGTTCGCTCCCAATGTCCGTCTTCGACTGCGGCTCGTCTCAGGTACAAAAGCAGTCCGGTACCTCCTCTCTGTCATCTGAAGTGCTCCGCTGTGCCGCACACTGTCTCCATGCTGCGCTGTTCAGCTGGCTTGTTGTTCTCGATGGACACAGGCTCCGATTCCACCGTGTTAGCTAACACCGGCTGCCCGGGTAGCTTCTGTGTTTGCTGCCCAATTAGCCCTGTGGCTCACTCCTCCGTTGCTACTAGTTGGGCTTTTAGCTCCCTCGAGCTAGCTAGCTTAGTGTCTTTTGGCGCCATTAGCCTCTGAACCCACAGCTTCGTGCCACGTGTGTGTCCGGCAAAGTAGCTAGCAAGCAGCCCAACAGCATCTGCATAAGACTCAGTCTCCCCTAATGTGTGAAAAATTCTCTGACCTTCTACGCTGAGCTTGCGAACCAGAAGTGCTCACTTCCTTACTCTGTCGAGTCTACCCAGGCCCAACGCTGCAATATACGACTCAAACGCAGCCAGCTAGCGAGGCCACAGAACTGCTGGTTCTCCTGGGTGCTCCAGAAACAGCCATAGAGGTTCCCCGCACACCTCCATGAGTTAATCCTCAGTCGCCAAATGTTACGTATGGTAAAATAAGTGAGCCATGAGCCGTCTTATGCAGTGCAATGAACTGAACTTTATTATTGGAGAGTAGGAATATATATACACAGACCGCAGCCCGCCTAACGTCATCACCCTGACGCCCGACGCCGGCTACGTTAAGCCCCAAGGCTGAAACCTCCCAAAGTCACACATCACAGGACCTTATATAGACAGGTGTGTGCCTTTCCAAATCATGTCAAATCAACTGAATTTACCACAAATGGTCTTTAATTAAGCTGTGGAAACATCTCAATGATGCTCAGTGGAAACAGGATGGACCTGAGCTCAGTTTTGCGCTTCTTGGCAAAGGCTGTGAATACTGATGTACATGTGATTTCTTAGTTTTTTAATTTTGATAAATTTGCAAAAATCTAAAAAAAAAAAAAAACTTTTTCACATTGTCATTATGGGGTATTGTGTGTAGAATTTTGAAGAAAAAATGAATTTAATCCATTTTAGAATAAGGCTGTAACATAACGTGGAAAAAGTGAAGTGCTGTGAATTCTTTCCGGATGCACTGTATGTCTGTTTACCAAACTGACTTATTTATCATTAAAAGTAACTTGGCTACTGTTATGTCTTGAAATGACAGAGCAGGAGGCGAGACTTCATGCAGCTAACAAGTCCAACTTTATTACATGAACTTGGTTTATATACCAGTGGGCCGTGTCAACCTTATGCCACCCTGGGGGCGGGCACTGCCTCTCATACACATACATACTCACACACATCATTCCCCCCCCCCCTTAAAAAATGGAAAGTCTCACACACCATTGAAAACTTCCCAGATTTAAAACCCGAATCACAAACTAAGAACATGGGGGATAACATACTGCATTAGAACAAACCTATCACATTCACACAAAACAACTCAAAATCGGACCATGTTTCAATAGAATACAAAATAATCCCATATTATTCACATTCACTCACATGCACACCAGCAAACAATATATACAGAACACATATTGATGTATTTACATATTTACACATAATATCTAAGTGACCCCAATGTCTCTGGCCAGCCACCATCTTCTAGTCTGCCATGGAGGACCTGGGCAGCCCCATGGCATATGCGCCCCTGGCCATTGTCTACCTCCAGGGTCGAAGCCCCCCTCCCTGGCAAAAATGTCCTTTCCCGCCAAGGGGCACATCTTTCCCTTCGGCTCACCGAGCCATTCTCCTGTGTGCCGTCTCTTTGCGCCCACCGAACTGTTCGTTACCGTCTTTCTCACCACCACCATGGCTCCAGACACTCCAGCCCCCAGTGGCCGCAGCTCAAGTAGACCCGAAACACTCTTGTCAGTGCCGCTCGCAGCCTCGGGCAACTCGCCATACCGCCCAGCGTCCTCATCCCGGGCGCATGGATCTTCGGCACTGAGGCACTGCCCAATCTCCATGGTGCACAGGTGCTGCTGCCCACTCACGGTGTTCACTACGATGCCCTTGTCAATGTCGTTCTCTGACCTCGCTGCTGCTTCCAACACTCACGTGCCAGGCGCCTTGCTGCGTCGTCCCTGCACTCAGCTGCTGTCCCTCGGGGCTCTTGGTGACACTCCTGTCGGCCCTATTCTCCAACCCGGGCATTTCGTCACAGCTGTCGTTACCCTCGCTTCAGGTGTCCCACTGCCCCATCTCTACGTCCTGCAGCTGCTGCTCTTCCCCGGGGCCTTCAGCCTGCATGGTCTCGCTCACCCGCTGTGTAGCCTCCAGCAGCAGGGCTGACTCCTGCTGTACCTCCTCTCCGTCGTCTTCGCGTACCACGCCATCTGCCTCATCAGCGCTATGGTCCTGCACCATACTGCGCACCATGGCTGGCTCCTGGCTCGTGTGGTCCCGGTTCTACCATGACATCCAGCTTGACGCCCGCAACCCAGATTTGGCGCACAATTAGCCCAACAGCTAGCCAGTCCGTAGACAAAGAATGGGCTGTTAGCCCAATGAAGCTAACTAGCCTCGCCAATTCTGGTACCCACAGCTCCAACGCCCGCAGCCTCCTGGCCCTCGTCTGTTTGGTGAAGTGCATGCCCATTCGCACAATGGCATCCTTGTAGCACTCCTCCGTGCCCAGTGAATTGAGGATCCTCCGGCCCTCCATGCCGAGGTTATGGACCAGGAGTTTCCACCGTCGTCTCCCATCGAGTCCATGGAGGCCCAACGCTACGATGTAGTTTTCAAATTCGGCCCTCCAGTCTGACCACACAACCAATGGCTTTCCTGCGGTCTCCAAGAATGGTATCAGAGGTGGAGGCATCCAGCATGCTTCCATACTTTAAAAGATCTCCAATTTTTCCCGTCGCCAAATGTTATGTCTTGAAATGAGGGAGCAGGAGGCGAGACTTCATGCAGCTAACAAGTCCAACTTTATTACACGAACTTGGTTTATATACCAGTGGGCCGTGCAACCTCACGCCACCCTGGGGGCGGGCACTGCCTCTCACACACACACATACTCAAACACAACACCCACACTTAAAATTAATGCGAACATGCGAAAAACACCTGAATTTGCATCAGAGGGAGTTAATAGCTATAGCATTAGCACAGAAACGCGTCGGCTCCATTGGAATATTAAATCCAATTTGAGCTGCTAATCAGCCTCAGAGTAAATGTATCAACACTGCAATTAAACTAGTAAACTAGTAAACAGGTAGTTTAACTAATTAAACTACCTGCTGACAAACGGACGGAAGCTCTGTAGAGTTGAAACAAAGTGTCGCGATTAACAAGAGTGAACAAGCGTAAATAAACAGGTTATTTTTCCTATGAGCTCAGGTGGATAAATTGTGCAAACCTAAACATGACGGCTTTTTGGGGATTTCCACGGCAGGTACAATTTATTTTCTATTATGACAGTGCGCCACCAGTGCACTGCCAAGCTGGCGTAAAGTTGGCAAGATATTCACAGATTTGGACTTTGCGGATCAATAACTCCTGAACAAAACATTGTTAAAACACAAACCACACCAATCTAATACATTGGTAAAGTGGACAACGAGCTACAACCTCATTTTCATTCAAAAGAACCGTCCTCTGAACTCCAGCAGTTACACTGGTGTCTACTAGCTGCAGTTGGGGAAAGGAATGTGCAGGGACCGTCTGCGAATTGCAACTCCAAGGAAAAAAACCCAACAACTTAAAGTTAAATACTGTCATGATCATAAGGAGTAACATCACCAGAATCAGTTCATACGTCAATTGTGATATTTTGGTCAGACTAAAATGCTTAGTTTGCATAAATATTATTTTTCATAGTTTGGGGAAATATTTATTTAAAAAATATCCAATAACTTGAAAATAAAGTGTGGCTTCACCAAAATCACCTCACATGCAATCCATCTTCTTGTAGTCAGATTACAACACATATCTTGGATTAAAAAAATTTTTCATAGCTTTCGGGAATATTTATTATGACTAAATTTCAGCATCATCAAGATTAGTGCCATTAAATGCTGCCCAGCCACTAGGGGTCTCCTGTTAGTAACACTTGTTAGTTTGACCAAAAAAAAAATAAATCATAGGTTAGGGAAATATTTATTAGAAATGATAGTTAAAAACTTCGAAAGAACTGAGAGCAGCGTCACCAAAATCACCTCACACATCATCCATTAGCTGATGATCATACTACATCGCTTAGTTTGGGTAAAAAAAATCATTTTTTCATATTTGTTGGAAATATTAATTGGAAATAAAATTCAGTAGCTTCTTAGGTATTAAGTGCAGCTTCACCAAAATCACCTCACACATCATCTATCATCTACTAGTCAGACTACATCAGTAGACCATTTATTGACACAGAAACGCACTGATTTGTCATAGGATTGACCCCTGCACTGACAGATAAATCATTAGGATTAACTTTAGCCTGACTGCCTGCTCTGGACCAGGCTAGCTGTAGAGAATAAATCTCAATCACAACTTGACTGGGTTTAATTTATCCTACTTTTATACAGCCAAGTCAAGTATAGATTTAGCCAGAATTATTGGAAAATACTGGCTTAATCCTTTATCTTGGTTTTATGCAATACCCATCTGAACTCAATGAGGTGACCTAATTCATCTTCTGCAGATAGAGCAGTCCTAACTCTTTCAAACAATCAAATACATAGCTAAAGCATGAGGTGGGTGACTAAGTCACTAGCCAATCAGCAGACATTTCCAATTAGTCCCACCTGCAGCGGTGGTTTTAGTCTGCAAAATTATTCTCATGTTGAAGATTACTCTAATACTGGATGTGTTTGGATTGAAAATTTTCCTCCAGTCCTCTTTTATTGTCATATCTGGACATGATTTCCAACCATGTCCACATTTTCTGTTGGTTTTCAACAGTTGCGTCTTTATTCTGTTATCATTAGTTTGTTGGGTAATCCTCAGGTTCTTAGTTCAGTTATGTTTTCTCCCTGATTTGGTTTATTTATGATTATTGTTTTCATTATTTGCCCTCTCTATTCTCCAATGTCCTCTGTCTGCACAGCTCTGCCTGTCCTGTTTGTAGCTGCTCCTCTGTTATCGCTTAAGTAGTCCCAGCTGTCTCATGTTAATGCAATTATCTCTCACCTATATATAAGTCAGTCTGAGTTTGTGTGGTTGTGGCTCATTTATTGATTACCTTTGTAGGGAGCTTGAAATGATGAAGCGATGTGATTTTATAAATCAAGTTTTATTATCAGCTTCAGTCCCTAACATGTCTCATCTGGATGCAGACGCAGAATGAAGAGGCTGATCGCAGTCAGACCTTCCTACTTATACATAACATCACAAAAGACATTGCATCGTGTCGTGCGCACTGCTGAGAAGGTGATCGGCTGCAAGCTCCCATCTCTCCAGGATCTGTACATCTCCAGGACCCGGAGGCGTGCTGGCCGGATCATAGCTGATCCTTCACACCCTGGTCACGTACTGTTTGCCCCTCTCTCCTCAGGTAGAAGACTTTGGTCCATTCAGACTAAAACCTCCCGTCACATGAACAGCTTCTTCCCCTCTGCCATCAGACTGCTGAACACTAAGTGACTTATTGACTCTCGTGCACTATGTACAGCAGCTCAACCAGACTCATGTCAATCATCACTGTTTTCTTCTTGCATTACCGACTGCACTATATGGTTCTCCACATTATCTGCTGCTCGCTAATATATTTAAACTGCTGACTAGTATTACTCATTCTTATTCTACACTTTATTGCATGTATAGTTTATTTCTTTTATTTTATCATGTTTAATGTTGCAGCATTGCACCGAGACAAATTCCTAGTTTGTGTACTACATGAACAATGGCAATAAATCTGATTCTGATTATGATTCTGATTCTGCATATCAAAGCCGACATCTCCCAAGGTGTTATCTTCCTCCATTGTCCTCTCTCTCCTCCACCTGACCCTGGGGGGTCAGGAAGTCCATTCAGGTCTCCACCGCTGTGCTTCCGTCTACTCCTTGATCTTTGCTGGCGGTCGAGACCTCTTGTCCTGCCCTGAGACGTGAGGTCCTTTCACATATGTAATCACTAAACATTCCTCTTAAGTTTATACATATGCAGGTATGGATATATGAATAATATAAGCCACAGCCCCCCCCCCCAAACGTCTAAGAAAAGGACAATAAGGTTAAGTTTACAGCTTAAGATCACCTTCATGACATATTATACCATCATTCACTTCAACATGAAAAAGGAAAAATATCTCCAGCAGCTATGCTACCTACAAGCTATACAGCATGCACATGTTGAAAATTCAGTGGTAAAAAAACAACAGTATAGTCTATGTCATAAGTCAGCCCTAAGACTGCAACGGTACAATCCGACAACATAGTTAACAACCCTTTGTGAATTTTACATCAGTCTATGTGTCGTCTGGGTTTCAATCTTCTCCCGAATCTGCTGTAGGCCCGCTTTGGTGTCTTGGCGGGGTTGTCCTGTAAGGGATTTGCAGCTGGGGGAGAAGAGTGGTTATTTGATCCCTGCGGGGGGGCTGAGTTGTGTCTCTTGGGGAGTCTACCCCGTCGAGGTGCTCTCGCCACCCGTGCAGGTTCGTCTCTCAACATGAATGCAGGTTTAAGTCTGTCAATGCTGACTGTTTCTTAAATCAAGCACAAAATGCTTATCACCAGGTTCCAGCACTCTATATGGTCCATCATATGATCAATCAATCAATCAATCAATCAAAGACTTTATTCCAGACTCAAGGTCCATCAAGAGAAAAATAAACAAGTAAAGTAAAAAAACAAGACAGTTGAAACAATCAAAAAGTTACAAGAAACACTAAGACATAACTGCTTAAAGAAGTACAAAGACAGTACAGACTTTAAAAAGACTTAAAAAGACTACTGTACCAGTGCCTTCTAAACTGTGACTGACAGCGAATAGAACTGAGCTTAATGCTAGACATGACTTGAATGATTTCATTTCTAGATACATCAAGCCGACAGATGAATTTATACATAAAATTCCTTATTACTGCATGCAGAGTATTTACACGTGATGAGACAAATAACTTGGAGGCACTGCACCATCGAGGCTTTTTAAGTAAAATTCTTAAGGTGGGCGGAGGGTTGGTTTTAAAGCTTCGTGCCTAACAAAAACAAACTCGGCATTTTTTAAGGCTTGGGGGACAAAAACCCGCGGGAAAGAGTGGTGTACGGGTCCGGGGAGCGTGTCCGGTCCCATGCTGCTTAGGGGCCTCATGGCTGGTAGGTGTCCGGGCTCTGGATGTTCTGGTAAGAACTCACCTGGGAGCCTGAGGGGTTGTGCGAAAACTAATTCTGCCAGGGAGGCGTCTAGATCCTCCTTAGGCACAGAGCGCAACCCTAATAAAACCCAGGGAAGTTTATTGACCCAATCTGTATCCGTCAGTGAGGCCCTGAGGGCGGCCTTTAAAGACCTATGAAAACGCTCGCATAACCCGTTAGCCTGAGGGTGATATGCGGTGGTGCGATGAATTGTCGCCCCTAAGCTGTCGGCCATAGCTGACCACAGCTCTGAGACAAATTGAGGCCCCCTATCGGACGTGATGTCCGAAGGGACGCCGAAGCGCGCCACCCAGGTTGTTAAAAAAACGCGAGCGATTTCCACGGCTGTGGTTGACACCAGCGAGACCGCTTCTGGCCAGCATGTGGTGCGGTCTACCATTGTTAAAAGGTGTGTGAACCCTTGCGACGGCAGCAGTGGGCCCACGAGGTCGACGTGTACGTGGTCAAATCTCCTGGCTGGGATTCGGAAAGGTTCTAGAGGAGCTTTTGTGTGTTTGTGAATTTTGGCGCGTTGGCAAGACATGCAAGTCCTTGCCCATTCCTTTACATTTTTACGCAGGCCTGGCCAAACAAACTTCTACGCGACCATTTTAACCGAGGCGCGCACCCCTAGGTGCGCGAGGGAGTGAACCGCATCAAAAATGTGGCGGCGCCACGCGGCTGGAACTACCGGGCGAGGTCGGCCGGTTGACACGTCGCAGATTAGGGGGGGAACACCGTCATGCAAACCCCTTTTCTCCAGTCTTAACCCTGTTGGTCCAGACTGGAGCGCGCGCACGTCCACGTCGCTGCTTTGTTCCGCAGCCATGGCCGCGTAATCTATCCCTATGTGGATTGGGGCCGCGTACGCGTCCGCGTTGGCCATGAGCTCTGCGGCTGCGGTAGTATAATCTGCTTCCTCGCGCTCTGACGATGTCACAGCGCGGGAGAGGCAGTCTGCCTGCCACATGTCGAATATCTGTGGTGAACTCTGAAATTGCAGCTAGTTGTCTTTGTTGCCTACCTGACCATGGTTCTGAAATTTTAGCCATTGCGAAAGTGAGTGGTTTGTGGTCTACAAAAGCCGTGAAACGCCGCCCTTCCAGCCAGAACTGGAAGTGGCGGATGGATAAATGAAGCGCTAGCAGCTCCCTGTCAAAGGTGCTGTATTTGCGCTCGGTTTGGTTTAAGGATTTGCTAAAGAATGCTAATGGTTGCCAGGTTCCACCAACCTGTTGTTCCACGACTGCCCCTATGGCCAGGTCTGAAGCTTCTGTGGTTAGCGCTATGCGGGCTGAGGGATCGGGGTGAACCAACAATGTGGCATTCGCTAGTGCACTTTTTACCTCCGCGAAGGCGCGTTCCCGCTCCGGGGTCCATTCGACCGCGTTGGAGGGCTTTTGTTTTCTGAGCGCGGCATATAGGGGCTGCATGAGTTGAGCTGCGCGGGGGAGGAAACGGTTGTAAAAATTCACCATTCCTAAAAATTCTTGTAGTGATCTGATCGTTTGTGGTCGTGGAAAATTTGCTACCGCGCGCACTTTGTCCGGCAATGGGACTGCCCCATTGTGACTGCCCCATATCTGTGTCCCAAAAAATCAATTTGTGACACGCCGAAACGGCATTTGGCTGGGTTGATTATTAACCCGTGCTGTTCTAGTCTCTGAAAAACTGTAGTGAGGTGTTGTTCGTGTTCTTCCTCTGACGAGCTGGCTACCAGAATATCGTCGAGGTAGACGAACACGAACGGGAGGTCGCGTAACACCGCGTCCATCATACGCTGAAAAGTTTGAGCAGCGCCTTTGAGGCCAAACGGCATTCGCAAAAATTTAAAAAGACCAAAAGGGGTTATTACAGCCGTTTTGGGAATGTCCTCCTGTCGAACCGGAACTTGGTGGTAGCCGCGGACCAGGTCTATTTTAGAGAAAATGCGCGCACCCGCCAGATGTAGTGAAAAATCTTGGATGTGAGGGATTGGGTAGCGGTCATGCGCTGTCGCATTGTTTAATCTGCGGTAATCACCGCAAGATCTCCAAGAACCGTTGGTTTTCGGGACCATATGTAGTGGTGATGCCCAAGGGCTTTTCGAGCGCCGAATAATGCCCAATTTTTCTAGGCTGGCAAACTCGTCGCGTGCTATGGCGAGCTTGGTCGCGTCTAAGCGCCGAGCATTGGCAAAAACAGGTGGGCCTGTTGTGGGGATGAAGTGTTCAACCCCGTGTTTCGCCACTGTCACTGAAAATTTGGGAACTGTGAGTGCTGGAAATTGGGTGAGGAGTTGGTCAAACTTACCTCCTGCTGAGGTGACGCTGGCCTGCACGGGTGGTGGAGAGACTCGAGCTGAGCAGGGGATAGAAGAAAATGATAGTGCATTAACCAAGCGTCTATTAGCAAGATCAACTAACAACCCATGTGCACACAAAAAATCTGCGCCCAACAACTCACCGCCGCTATAATAAATGTCCACCTACAGTTGCGGCCGTGAATGGACAGAGGAAGGTTTCTTTCGCCGAAGGTGTCGATGATCGAGCCGTTAGCTGCTATCGCTCCGTTTCCACGGGGTCCCACTGCCCAGTCTGCATTGGACGGGGTGATGAAGCTTACCTGAGCTCCAGTGTCGATGAGGAACTGCCTCCCGGAGTGTCCATCAGTCACGTAGAGCAGCTTATTTGTTTCACTGAGAGCCGTAGCTGCTAATCGTTTCCGGGCTTTGTCGTTTCCCGAGCTCTTGAAATTGCAGGGGGCCACACATTTGTATGCCCTCTCGGCGAAACGTTGATGATAATAGCAGAGGTCGTTCCGCTTGCTGTGCCTTGGTCGCGCCGCTGCCATGGTGGGTGGGCTCTGCTCTGTTGTCTGCGGATCTCCGCTGCTCTGGGCTTCCGCGCCGAGATCTGCAGATGCTGCTGTGGCCATCTGTTCACCGCAGGAGTTGGTGAGTCGCTGCGCTTCTCGGGCCAGCGCACAGAAGTCCCGCTGGGTGCTGCACCACATGTTGGCCAGGGTCCCTCTCATGTGCGGCGGCAGAGTGCTGAGGAAGATATGTTGGAAAAGGAAGTTGTCATTGTCTGCCTCCCTCAGCTGCAGCATGTCCTCCATGAAGGCCATCGGTCTGTGTCCTCTGTGGCCGTAAATCGCCAGAATCTTCCCTGCTCTTTCCTCGGCCGAGGGGACGAAGCTCTCGATGAGTGTCGCCTTCAGTTCTTTGTACTTGTCGTGGGCGGGCGGTTGTTGTATTACGCTCCGCGCGCATCTTGATGTGGCGGCATCGAGTCTGGCGACAATGTGGTAGAATTTCGTTTCGTCCGCCGTTATTCCTGCCAGTGCAAACTGAGCCTCAGCTTGCTGGAACCACAAGCTCGGGTTGCTTTGCCAGAACTCTGGGAGTTTGACGGTGACGGCGCTTGTCTGGGCCGTCTCTGATGTGTCTGCCGGGCGAGAACGCCTTTCTTCCGTTCTCGCGGCGGGGCTGGGGACGGTGCTCGGTTGAGCCCTCTCTGACGATTCTGCCGTGGGGGAACGTCTTCCATCCGTTCCCCTGTCTGCGTTGGCGACGGCGTCAGCCTGGGTCGCCTCTGATGAGCCTGTAGCGGGAGAACGTCTTTGGTCCATCCTCATGTCTGGTCACCAATGTAGGGAGCTTGAAATGATGAAGCGATGTGATTTTATAAATCAAATTTTATTATCAGCTTCAGTCCCTAACATGTCTCATCTGGATGCAGAAGCAGAATGAAGAGGCTGATCGCAGTCAGACCTTCCTACTTATACATAACATCACAAAAGACATTGCATATCAAAACCGACATCTCCCAAGGTGTTATCTTCCTCCATTGTCCTCTCTCTCCTCCACCTGACCCTGGGGGGTCAGGAAGTCCATTCAGGTCTCCACCGCTGTGCTTCCGTCTACTCCTTGATCTTTGCTGGCGGTCGAGACCTCTTGTCCTGCCCTGAGACGTGAGGTCCTTTCACATATGTAATCACTAAACATTCCTCTTAAGTTTATACATATGCAGGTATAGATATATGAATAATATAAGCCACAACCTTCTTCGTTGTCTGGTTGTAAGTGTTCATCGTTCTCTGCGTGCTTTGTGTTTGACAGCCCCTGAGCTGCTTTTGTTTGTTCATTTTGTTTTCTGTTTAAATCATTATTGCATCAAGTCCTGCCTGCTACCTTGGGTCCCACTTTAAAAACACAACTAAATGAGATCTACACAATAGAAATCCAGAAGAAACTTACATTTCTGAAACAAAAACACTATGAAGCAGGCAGTAAATCGGCAAAATTACTAGCCTATAAACTGAGGAAACAACAAACAGAAAGAGCAAATTACAAAATCAGAGACCCAGTATCAAAGGAAATAAAATTCAGAATTCAGGATATTCTTAAAAGCTTCGAGAATTACTATAAGAACTTATACTCCCACAAAAAACATAAAAACGCATCCGAGACATTCCTAAACACATTAAACCTTCCCCAACTTACGGAATCACAAAATAAAACACTACTGTCAGAAATACAACCTAAAGAATTGGAAAAAGCAATTATGAAACTTAAAGCTAACAAATCCCCAGGAGCAGATGGCTATACAGCAGAATGGTACAAAACCTTTAAACAGCAACTATCTCCTCTCCTCCTGAAAACATTTAACTATGTCCTCCACACAGGGGAAATCCCCCCCTCCTGGAGAGAAGGGGTCATTGCAGTTATACCTAAACCTGAAAAGGATAAACTAGAATGCTCCAACTACAGACCAATCAGTGTATTAAATCAGGACTATAAGCTTTTTACCATTATCCTTGCCAAAAGGTTAGAAAACACACTGACAGACTTAATTCACTTAGACCAAACAGGTTTTATAAGACAAAGACAGACACAAGACAACATTCGACGCACTTTACACATAATTCATCATATAAAAAAATATAACTTAAATGCAGTCATATTGGGATTAGATGCTGAAAAAGCATTCGATTCGGTTGACTGGTCTTTCCTATATAGAATCTTATCCAGTTTCAATTTTCATAACAACTTCATTAGAACTATACAGGCATTATATAAAAAAACCAACAGCTAAACTAAGGATTAACGGTAATTTATCATCATCTTTTGAGCTGGAAAGAGGATGTCGTCAAGGCTGCCCCATATCTCCACTGCTCTTTGCAATCTTCATAGAACCTCTGAGCCAATGGATAAGACAGAATCAAGAAATTCAAGGTATTACACTTGGTCAGAAGGAACATAAAATAGCACTCTTTGCTGATGACATTTTAATATACCTAGGGCAGCCAGACACTTCTTTACCAGAACTAATCTCAGTTTTTTCAGACTATGGAGATTTATCGGGGTACAAATTAAACATGCATAAAACCCAAGTTTTAACATTCAACTATGACCCAAATCATTATTCACTAAGTGAACTCAAAACTAACTGGAAGTTGGAATCTATGAAATATCTGGGGGTCAATATCCCGAAACAACTCGACAAAATTATAACACTAAACTATGATCCACTGGTGACAAAAATAAAATCTGACCTAGCAAGATGGAATATGATACCATTCTTAGGTACTGCACAAAGAATTGAAGCAGTCAAAATGAATATACTTCCACGTCTTCTATACCTTTTCCAAACAATACCGGTAGAACCTCCCCAAAAAAACATGGCAGGAGCTGGACAGAAGGATCTCAAGATTCATATGGCAGGGCAAGAGACCTAGAATCAGATATAGAACCTTACAGCTAAACAAAGACAAAGGTGGGCTCGCGCTGCCAAATATCAGGGACTATTTTATAGCCGCACAAGTTAAAACTTTAGTAGAGATATGTAACCCAGTCTACACTGCACAATGGAAGGAGATGGAATGCCAAATAACAAGTGACATCCCCCTACAGGCGATAATAGGGAACAATGCCTTACCTAAACTCTTGAATAACACTAACCTGTGGATAGAGACCCCGCTAAAAATTTGGTTTAAGATAGTCAGAGAGAATCAAGCTAAAGAGCCCCATCGACTTCTGCAATGGATTGCCTATGATCAAGACTTTACCCCCAATAAAACAGACACTAGATTTAAAGAGTGGAAAGAGAAAGGGCTGATAAAATATTACGATTTTTTTAAGGGGTAAACTTTAAGAAGTTTTGAAGATTTGAAAAAACAAGGTCTAATAAATCAAGATCTTTACAGGTTCTTTCAGCTTAGACACCACATAAACAATATACTTAAAAAGGAGGATTTGGAAAGGGCCCAGTCAGGTGTTCTGAAGGTCTTCTTAATGGCATATAAAGGGATCCCAGGGATCAGATACATTTCTAAAATATACCAAGGTCTTCAAGACTTAAAAGGAGACAACACATCATATATAAAAGAGAGATGGGAAAAAGAGGGGAATTGTAGAAGAGCTTGGAAGAACGAGGTGGTGTGATATATAAACCAAAGTTTATTATCAGCTCCTCTAACAAATCTCATCTAAGTGCAGAAGCAGAAGCAAGAAAAGAGAGTGAATACCTCCGGCTCTGTGAACTTATACTTGCACATAACAAAAGACATGCATATCAAAGGCTGACATCCCTCATTATCTTAATCCCCCCATTGTCTCTGTACTCCTCCTCATGGCCCTGGGGGGTGAGGGCAGCTCCTCCGGTCTCCACCGCAGTGTCTGGGAACGTCTTTGTTCTTCACTGGCGGTTGAGAGTCTTTGTCCTTTCTGAGGTGTGAAGTCGCCTTACATATGTAATCACCAAACATTCCCACATGCTTCAACATATGTAGGTTATGGAATATATGATTAATATAGCCCACAGCCCCCCCCCCAAACGACTAAGAAAAGGACAATAGAAAAATTCACAGTTTAAGATAATTACTATGACATACTAACTGCTATACCTCTTGCCACAGAAGAAACTTTCCAGCAGCCATGCTCCTAAGAGAGTTCAGTGGTAATCATAACAGCATAGTAAAATCACAAGTCAGTCCTAAACTGTTACAGCACAATTAGTGAACAACTGTTGAGTAGTTTGCATCAGTCCCTGTGCTGTCTGGGTTTTAATCTTCTCCCGAATCTGCTGTGGGTCCGCTTAGGCGTCCTGCTGGGACCTTCCTGTAAGGAATCTGCAGCTTGGGGAGGAGAGTGATTATTTGTTCCCTGCAGGGGGGCTGAGTCTTTTCTCTTGGGGGGTCTACCCCGCCGAGGTGCTCTCGCCAACTGTGCAGGCTCGTCTCTCAACAAGAAGGCAGGTTTGAGTCTGTCAATGCTGACTGTTTCTTTTCTATCCCCAAAATCAAGCACAAAGTGTTTATCACCAGGTTCCAGCACTCTGAATGGCCCATCGTATGCTGGGCGGAAAGTTGGTTTTAAAGCTTCATGCCTAACAAAAACGAATTCAGCGTTTTTTAGAGCTTGGGGGACAAAAACCCGTGGAAAAGAGTGATGTGCCGGTCCGGGGAGAGAGTCCGGTCCATTGCTGCCTAAAAACCTCGAGGCTGGAAGATGCCCTGGCTCTGGGTTCTCTGGTAAAAATTCACCCGGGAGCCTGAGAGGTTGTGCAAAAACTAATTCTGCTGGAGAGGCGTCTAGATCCTCTTTAGGTGCAGCACGCAACCCCAATAAAACCCAGGGAAGTTTATTTACCCAATTTGTATCCGTTAGTGAGGCTCTGAGGGCGGCTTTTAAAGACCTGTGAAAACGCTCGCATAACCCATTAGCCTGAGGGTGATAAGCGGTGGTGCGGTGAATTGTTGCCCCTAAGCTGCTGGACATGGCTGACCAAAGCTCCGAGACAAATTGAGGTCCTCTATCGGACGTGATGTCCGATGGGACGCCAAAACGTGCCACCCAGTTTGTCAAAAAAACGCGAGCAACTTCCTCCACTGTAGTTGACGCCAGAGGGACTGCCTCTGGCCAGCGCGTGGTGCAGTCTTTCATTGTTAACAGGTGTGTGAAACCTTGAGAGGAAGGTAGTGGCCCCACGAGGTCGACATGAACGTGGTCGAACCTTCTAGCAGGGATTGGAAAAGGCTCCAGAGGGGCTTTTGTGTGTTTGTGAATTTTGGCGCGCTGACAAGAAATGCAAGTTTTTGCCCATTCTTTTATGTTTTTGCGCAGGCCCGGCCACACAAACTTTTCGGCGACCATTTTAACCGAGGCGCGCACACCTGGGTGCGCGAGGGAGTGAACTGAGTGGAAAATACGGCGGCGCCATGTGGCTGGGACTAACGGGCGAGGTCGGCCGGTTGAAATATCACATATTAGGGGGGGCACGCCGTCGCGTAAACCCCTTTCCTCCAGCCTTAACCCTGTTGGTCCAGATAGGAGTGCGCGCACGTCTGCGTCACTGCTTTGTTCCTCTGCCATGGCTGCATAATCTATCCCTGCATGGATAGGTGCTGCATATGTGTCCGCGTTAGTGAAGAGTTCTGCGGCTGAGGCAGTATAATCTGTCTCCTCGTGCTCTGGCGATGTCACAGCGCGAGAGAGGCAGTCTGCTACCACGTTAAGTTTGCCTGCCACATGTCGAATGTCTGTGGTGAACTCTGAAATCGCAGCCAGCTGTCTTTGTTGCCTGCCTGACCATGGTTCTGAGATTTTAGCCATCGCAAAGGTGAGCGGTTTGTGGTCTACAAAAGCCGTGAAATTCCGCCCTTCTAACCAGAACTGGAAGTGGCGGATGGATAAATGAAGCGCTAGCAGCTCCCTGTCAAAAGTGCTGTACTTACGCTCAGTTTGGTTTAGCGTTTTGCTGAAGAATGCCAAAGGTTGCCAGATCCCGCTGACATGTTGTTCTACAACTGCCCCTATAGCTAGGTACGAAGTGTCTGTGGTTAGTGCGATGCGGGCCGAGGGATCGGGGTGAACTAACAATGTGGCATTAGCTAGAGCGCTCTTTACTTCCGCGAAGGCGCGTTCGCGCTCCGGGGTCCATTCGACCGCGTTGGAAGCTTTCTGTTTTCTGAGCACGTCATATAAGGGCTGCATGAGCTGAGCTGCGTGGGGGAGGAAACGGTTGTAAAAATTAACCATTCCTAAAAATTCTTGCAGCGATTTGACCGTTTGTGGCCGTGGGAAACTTTTTATCGCGTGAACTTTGTCTGGAAGTGGAACTGCCCCTTTCAGAGAAACTCTGTGTCCTAAAAAATCAATTTGCGACACGCCGAATTTGCATTTGGCTGGATTGATTATTAACCCGTGCTCTTCTAGTCTCTGAAAAACCGTAGTGAGGTGCTGCTCGTGTTCTTCCTCAGACAAGCTGGCTACTAGCATGTCGTCGAGGTAGACGAAAACAAAAGGAAGGTCGCGTAATACTGCGTCCATCATCCGCTGAAAAGTTTGAGCAGCGCCTTTGAGGCCGAAAGGCATCCGCAAAAATTCAAAAAGGCCTAAAGGGGTTATTACCGCTGTTTTAGGAATGTCCTCTGCTCGAACTGGGACTTGATGATAACCGTGGACCAGGTCTATTTTTGAAAAAATGCGCGCACCCGCCAGATGCAGTGAAAAATCCTGAATGTGAGGAATTGGGTAGAGCTTCAGGTGTGCTGGCAATGGAGTAGGTGTGTGCGTTGCTGGCTCCTGCTATATTTTTTTCTTTACTTTTTAAACCCTATTTTGCTGTAAGCTGTTAATGTTTTGGACATTTAATACGTGCAGAATCTGTTTTAAGTTGTGAAATATGTCCAAAACAAGAAAGCAGACTGAAAAGGAGGCAGCAGGGAACAATATTAACACTAGCTTAGCTGAGGATGCTAATATCAGCCTTAACCCTGCACTTGTTGCCTTGCTTGAGCAACACAGAATGTCCATAGCTGCTGACTTCAAAGCTTCATTTGAACTTATTAATGGTAAGCTGGACAAAATTCAAGCAGATGTGGCGAACCAGGAGCAACGCATTGGCGACCTTGAAAACAACGCGGAGGACGTCAGCCAGCGCCTAGCGGCGCTTGAAGTTACATGTGAGTCAATGCAGGAGGAGAACAAACTTTTGAAAAACAAACTTTCTGACCTGGAGGGAAGAAGCAGGAGGCTGAATATTCGTCTGGTGGGTCTGCCGGAGTCCTTTGATGTGGGTCCACGGCCATCTGAATTTTTTTCTCGGCTGTTGGTGGACGTCTTTGGCGCACAAACTTTGCCATCTCCCCCAGAGCTGGATAGAGCCCACCGCAGCCTCACGTTCAAGCCGAGTCCGAATGGGAAGCCGTGCGCTGTCATTATTTGTTTCCACCGGTTTCGGACCAAAGACTTGGTGATGAGAGAAGCGCGGAGACGGCGTGGGACTTTGGAATATCGTGGGCATAAACTTCAGTTCTACGAGGATTATAACGCCGACGTTCAGAAGCAACGAGCCGAATATAAGGAGGTTATGTCCGAGTTGTACAAGAGAGGTTTTCGTCCTTCTCTTCTTTTCCCCGCCAGGCTCCGGATAACTCTTCCAGACGGCAAAAACCAGTGGCTGGCGTCCGTTTCGGAGGCCACCTGCTTCATGCAAACTATGGAGAGAAACCAGCAATTTTCGCCTTGAACTGGACATTTCTGGGTTGACCAGCTGCCGCGCTGGGCTACTTGTTACTTCATTGAAGCTGCACTGACTGGACATTGATGCATTTTCAGATGTTTAAAAACAAGGTAAAATTGGCTCCCTATACGTTGTTGTTTACTTAATTCTTTTTTTAATTTTATCTTATTTATTTTTTTTTTTTTTAGGGTAAAACGTTCATATTATGCAGGATTGAAGCCAGTTGTATGGGAGCATTCTGTTAGGATGAAAATAGAGCTGGAGATGGAGCGGTTGCTGTTTTTTTGCAACCGGCTGGAATGTGGTTATAGGTTTGGTTGTTGGATTTTTTTATTTTTATTTTTTTATTTTTATTTTTTTTATTTATTTTTTGTTTTGTTTTGTTTTGTTTTTTGTTATGGTTTTATTTACACCCCCCCTTACCCCCTCCTTTTTTCTTTTTTTTTACCCGTACCTCACTTTACTCTTCTTTGGGCTACACAACATAATATATAAATTTTACTCTCTGAATGAATAGTAATCTTACTTTGGTAAGCTGGAATGTGAAGGGGTTGAACCATCCAATTAAACGAAAGAGAGTCATGTCACGTCTAAAGCAGTTTAAGCCTGGGGTATTGTTTTTGCAGGAAACCCATTTGCAGGATTCCGACCACTTGCGTTTGTCAAAATGTTGGTCAGGACAATTTTTTCATTCAAATTTTAAAGCTAAGGCCAGGGGCGCTGCTATTCTTATTGATCGAAATATCCCATTTTTTTCCCTCTAATGTTGTATCAGATAAAAATGGACGATTTGTAATAGTATCAGGTAAACTTGGCGATAAACATGTCACTTTGGCTAATCTGTATGCACCGAATTTTGATGATGTGCACTTTTTTCGCAACCTTTTTTCGCAACTTCTAGATTTAAATACTCATTCTCTAATTCTTGGGGGTGACTTTAATTTGTATATGGATCCGATCTTAGATCGCTCATCTTCAAAACCTGCTAGTCTTAATAAATCTGCAACTTATGTTAAGTCTTTTCTTGAGGAATATAGCCTTACAGATCCTTGGCGTTTTTTACATCCTAACGGCAGGGACTATTCTTTTTTCTCTCACGTACACCATACTTATACCAGAATAGATTATTTTTTTGTTGACAATTTATTAATTAATAACCTTTGCTCTTGCAGTTATGATAGCATCTCGGTTTCTGATCATGCCCCTCTTGTACTTAAAATGATCCTCCATGGCTGTGACTCCATGAGAAAGCATTGGAGATTGGATCCATTATTACTTACAGATGAAAAATTGGTTGCGAATATTTCTTCTAAAATTATTTTTTTTTTAAAAGAAAATAAAACTCCTGGTATGTCAAATAAAACGATATGGGAGGCCATGAAGGCATTTCTTAGGGGGGAATTTATTTCATTGGCAGCATTTAAAAGACAATCCTTAATACAGGAACAGAAGGCTATTTTAGATCAAATCCTGGACATTGACAGACAATATGCTCAATCTCCATCACCCGCTCTGTACAAGGAACGTATGACATTACAAACTAAACTTAATTTACTTTCTACTCGACAAATTGAAGGTTGTTTAATAAGGAACAAGAGTGAATTTTATGAACATGGCGAAAAAACCAGTAAACTTCTAGCTAATCAACTACGTGGTATTAGAGCTAAGCAAATTATTACTGGAGTTAGGACAGATAAAGGAGAGGTGACATCTGACCAACAAGTGATTAATGATATTTTCAGGTCATTTTATTCCAAATTATATACCTCAGAATATACAACAAACTTAAAGGATTTGGAAATTTTTTTTGATTCTATTGATATTCCTTCGATTTCTTCAGAATCTCGGCAAATTTTAGAAGCTCCCATCACAAAAGAAGAAATTCAGCTGACAATATCATCCATGCAATCAGGAAAATCTCCAGGACCTGATGGGTTTTCCGCTGATTTTTTCAAAAAATTCTCTGACGACCTCGCTCCTTTCCTTTGTCAAGTTTTTACAGAGTCGCTTGACTCTGGTACACTTCCTCCTTCATGCTATCAGGCCTGTATCACTGTGTTGCTTAAAAAGGATAAGGATCCTGTTGATTGTGCTTCTTACAGGCCTATTTCCTTGTTAAATACCGATGTTAAAATTTTGTCAAAGTTGTTAGCTTCAAGGTTGGAAAAGACTCTTCCTTTTATAATTTCACAGGACCAAACCGGTTTCATTAAAAATCGCCATTCTTTTTTTAACTTGCGGCGGTTGTTTAATATTATTTATACTCCTCACCACAACGTACCTGAATGTCTTATTAGTTTGGACGCTGAAAAGGCATTCGATAGGGTTGAGTGGGAGTATTTGTTTTTTACTTTGGAGAGGTTCGGTTTTGGTCCTTCCTTCTGTTCCTGGATTAAACTTCTCTATGCTAGTCCTTTAGCTTCAGTGTTAACTAATTGTCGCTATTCTGACTATTTTAGACTTTACCGTGGTACGAGGCAAGGCTGTCCTTTGAGCCCGTTGCTCTTTGCCTTGGCAGTTGAGCCGTTAGCTATTGCAATCCGTGGGAGCCGGGACTTTCTAGGCATTCGTAGGGGTGGCATTGAGCATAGGGTTTCACTCTATGCTGACGATCTTTTATTATTTCTCTCCAACCCACTTACTTCATTACCCGCTATACTCAATATTTTGGATAGTTTTAGTAGGTTTTCTGGTTATAAAATTAATCTTAATAAGAGTGAACTGTTTCTGATTAATGAAAAGATTCAAGTTCAGGATTTTGAAAATTTTCCTTTCAAGGTTGTTATTGATCATTTTAATTATCTTGGGATATGTGTCACTAAACAATTTAATTACTTGTTTAAAAATAATTTTCTCCCCTTACTTGACCAGAGCAAGCTAATACTTTCCAAATGGTCCCCATTATCCTTGTCTTTAATTGGCAGAATCAATTCTGTAAAAATGATGTTACTTCCAAAGTTTTTATATTTGTTTCAATGTCTCCCCATTTTTATTCCTAAATCCTTTTTTAAGTCTTTGGACTCTCTGATTACCTCATTTATTTGGAATGGTAAACATCCGAGATTGAGGAAAGTTTTTCTTCAAAGACCCAAATCAGTAGGTGGCATGGCTCTGCCTAACTTTCAATATTACTACTGGGCAGCAAATATCAGGTGCATGTTATATTGGAAACATTTTTATCTGGAACCCAAATCACCTATTTGGATCCTTATGGAGTCACATGTGGACAATCAAACCTCCCTACCGGCAATTTTAGGTTCACCACTTCCCCTTGCTTTGTCTACACTGGGTAATAATAAAGTAGTTCGTCAGTCTCTTAGAATTTGGTCTCAATTCAGGAAAAATTTCGGTCTTCAGTTTTTTTCCATTAGAAGTCCAATTGCCGCAAATCATTTATTTACCCCATCAACTATTGATAGTGCATTTCATATATGGTACAGAAAAGGTTTAAAATCTTTTGCGGATTTATATTTTGATGGTCAATTTGCAAGTTTTTCTCAACTTTCCACCAAATTCGACATCACTTCTACACATTTTTTCCGCTTCCTCCAGGTCAGACATTATGTGCAAACCATGACAAAACAATTCCCTCAAAAACCTTCTGATAATCCTCTAGATGATTTTTTATTAGTTAAACCAACTTCTAAGGGGGTAATGTCAGTTTTATATAATTTAATTTCAAATTTACAATCTTCTTCTCTGGCCGCTATCAAATTGAACTGGGAACAAGATCTTAATTTTACTTTTACTGATGAACTGTGGGACTCTATTCTTGGCCAGGTTCACACTGTATCAATGTGTGCTCGTCACGCTCTTATTCAATTTAAGATTGTACACCGGATGCACCTGTCCAAGGTTAAGTTAGCACGTATTTACTCGGATATAGACCCAACTTGTGAAAAGTGTGGTAGCGCTCCTGGCACTTTGCTTCACATGTATTGGTCCTGCCCTGCATTGATGAATTTTTGGCATTCGGTTTTTATCACTATGTCTGAAGTCCTGCAATATCAAATTAAACCTGATCCATTATGCGCCATTTTTGGTGTGGCTCCAGAACTTGTCTTGCCAAGTTCCAAATTAAAAGTATTCAAATTTTCATTATTATTGGCCAGACGTGCTGTATTACTGAAGTGGAAAGACTCTTCGCCCCCTTCACATTTACAGTGGATAAAAGATATAATGTCCTGTTTGGATTTAGAAAAAATCAGATATACAGTCTGTGGTTCTGAAAACAAATTCTATAAATTATGGCGCCCGTTTCTTGATTTCTTTGAAAGACCCACGATTATAGTTTCTGAGTAGCTCATATCCCCTTTACCCCACCCCCACTTCACACACACAATTTTTCTTTGTATTTTTTTTTTTTTAATTATTGTTTATTTAAAGGTTTTTGTGCTTTGAAGCATTTACATTTGTTGGCTTTAAGTTCTAGTTTTTTACTGTTTGGTTGAAACAAAAATGAAAATTTCTAATACTTTGTATTGTATTGATACCTCAATTAATAATAATAAAAAGACCTTTGAAAGAAAAGAAAAGGAATTGGGTAGCGGTCATGCGCTGTCGCATTGTTTAATCTGGGGTAATCTCCGCACGGTCTCCAAGAACCGTCAGATTTCGGAACCATGTGAAGTGGCGAGGCCCAGGGGCTCTTCGAGTGTCTAACAATGCCTAATTTTTCAAGGGTAGTAAACTCGTCCCCAGCTATGGTGAGTTTGGCCGCGTCTAAGCGGCGAGCTTTGGCAAATACGGGTGGGCCCGTTGTGGGAATAAAGTGTTCAACCCCGTGTTTAGCCACAGTGGCTGAGAATTTGGGAATTGTGAGTGCTGGAAATTGGGTGAGGAGTTGCTCAAACTTACCTCCTGCTGTGGTGACGCTGGCCTGCACAGGTGGTGGAGAAACTCGGGCTGAGCAGGGAATAGAAGCAAAGGACAGTGCATTAACCAAGCGTCTATTCGCTAGATCAACTAATAACCCGTGTGCACACAAAAAGTCTGCGCCCAACAAGTTAAAACTCACCGCCGCTACAACAAATGTCCATCTGTAGTTGCGGCCGTGGATGTGGAGGTGCAGGCTCTTTTCGCCGAAAGTGTCAATGCTGGAGCCGTTGGCTGCCACCGTTCCGTTGCCCCGGGTGCCCATGGCTCGATCTGCTTGGGAGGGCATGACGAAACTCAGTTGAGCTCCTGTGTCAATAAGGAACTGCTTGCCGGTGTGTCCGTCCGTCACATATAACAGCTTACTCCTCTCGCCGACAACCGCTGCCGTTAACGGCTCTCGGCTTTGGCGTTTAAATTTGCAAGGGGGAACACATTTGTGAGCCTTCTCAGCGAAGCGGTGGTGGTAATAACAAACATCGCTCCGTCTGTTACGTTTTGGCCGTGTTGCTTTCACCGCAGGCTGGATCTGCTCCGTGGGTTGAGGCTCGCCGTGGCTCTGGGCATCAGCGTTGAGGTCTGCGGATGCTGCTGTGGGTGTCTGTTCCCTGCAGGCGTTGACGAGTCGTTGAGCTTCGTTGGCCAGCACGCGGAAGTCTTGCTGGGTGTTGCATCGCATGTTGGCGAGCGTCCCTCTCATGTGTGGCGGCAGCGTGCTGAGGAATACGAATTGGAAGAGGAAGTTGTCATTGTCCTCCTCTTTAAGCTGCAGCAAATCCTCCATGAGGGCTTTAGGTCTGCATCCTCTGTGGCCGTAGACCGCCAGGATCCTCTCAGCTCTCTCTTCGGCTGAGGGGACGTAATTTGCCACGATGGTCGCTTTCAGTATTTCATATTTGTCTTGGGCCGGCGGCCGCCGGATTATGCTCCGCACACACCTTGAAGTGGCGGCGTCGAGTTTGGCGACGATGTGATAGAACTTCGTATCGTCGGCCGTGATGCCCGCCAGTGTAAACTGGGCTTCAGCTTGTTGAAACCCCGAGGCGGGGTCTTCCTGCCAGAAGTCCGGCAGCTTGACAGCGACGGCATTTGTGTAGACCATCACTGCTGTGTCCGCAGGGTGAGAATGCCTTGCCTCGGCTCTCTCAGCGGCGCTGGTGCTCGGTTGAGCCCTCTCTATCACTTCTGCCGGGGGGGAACGTTGTCCATCTGTTCCCCTGTCTGCGTGGGCGCCGGCGTCTGCCTGGGTCGCCACAGATGAGTCGATCATGGGGGAACGCCTCAGGTCCATACTCGCGTCAGGGGTCACCAGTGTAGAAGAGCTTGGGAGAACGAGGTGGTGTGATATATAAACCAAAGTTTATTATCAGCTCCTCTAACAAATCTCATCTAAGTGCAGAAGCAGAAGCAAGAAAAGAGAGCAAATACCTCCAGCTCTGTGAACTTATACTTGCACATAACAAAAGACATGCATATCAAAAGCTGACATCCCTCATTATCTTAATCCCCCCATTGTCTCCGTACCCCTCCTCATGGCCCTGGGGGGTGAGGGCAGCTCCTCCGGTCTCCACCGCAGTGTCTGGGAACGTCTTTGTTCTTCACTGGCGGTTGAGAGTCTTTGTCCTTTCTGAGGTGTGAAGTCGCCTTACATATGTAATCACCAAACATTCCCACATGCTTCAACATATGTAGGTTATGGAATATATGATTAATATAGCCCACAGGAATTTCACTTTACAATTGGAAATATGGGAAAAGCTAAATAAACAGCAATGGAAAAGTACCTCATCCCTGCAGTGGAGAGAATTTGGATGGAAAAACTTGGTAAGATTTTTCAGAACACCTGCACAAAACAAATTTACCCATAAGGGGTTGAACTGTTGGCGCTTGTGTGGTGAAAAGACTGCAAATCATTTTCATGTGTTTTGGTCATGCCCAGTTATCCACCAATATTGGACCAATGTACAGACAATATTGGGGAAAATATTCAAAATAACAGTTCCCTTTTCTTTTGTAACTTTGTATTTGGGTTTACTACCGGACTCACTGGAAAGACGAGGAGATAAATACTTATTCAATGTTTTAATATTGGCAAGTAAAAAAGCCCTAACTAAAAAATGGATGCTGAAGGACTGTCCTACACCTGAAGATTGGATTAACGTGATTCAAGACATTTACTCGATGGAAAAGTTGACATTCACACTGAGACAGGACATGGATGGGTTCATGAACTTTTGGCAACCCTGGATCGCATATGTGTCTTCCATTAGATCTAATTTTTGACAAATACCATTTCAATAATGGTCCCGCTCTTTGTTCCAACGCTACTCAGATGCTCTTTTACTTTTAATTACTTAATTTTCTGCTTGTTTGTTTTTTGCTGTTCTGTTTGTTTGTTTGTTCTTTTTTTAATTTAATTCTCTTTAATTTCACTTTTTCTTTCACTTTAAAAAAAAAGGGGGTGTTGTGGTATATATTACTCATATATTCCATACCTACATATGTTTGAACATGTGAGATGCTTAGTGACTGCATATGTAAGGAACTTCACACCTCTGAAAGGACAAAGGAATCTCACCCGCCGTGCGAAGAACAAAGACGTCCCAGGACGCGAAGGTGGAGACCTAGGAGTCACCCTCACCCCCCAAGGCAAGGAGAGGAATTCCCATCACCTCCCAAGAAGAGGAGAGGAGATAACAGGACAATGGGGGGATTAAGATAAAGAGGGATATCAGCCTTTGTAATGCCGTCTTTTGATGTGTGCCTGTATTTAACCAGCGAGCTGGCAGAACTCTGTCTCTTTTCACCTTCTGCCACGCTCTGCACCAGATGAGACAAGTTAGGAGAGCTGATCAATAAAACGCTGTTTTAAACCAAAATCGCCTCATTAATTCCAGCTCCTCTACAGTGTTGTAATAATTATCCTACCAATATTGTCAAATAGCAAAAAATAAGGGAACATGTGATGAAAATGTAAACAATGCAATGCTGTAATGACCTGCACTGTATACCCTTTACAAAAACTTAAATAAAAAAAAACACAACTGCATTCCAAAGCAGTTATTTATGACATTCATAGGTAAATGTAAATAGTCTATTGCCCCCCCCCATTTTAGTTATTAGTTGCTTAATGTTTGTACATGTGATCAGTCTCAGAAATTCAAAAATGAGCTTGCTGTTCAGTATATATGAACAAGGAAAATGTTACAAAAATGAACAAGGAAAAGCATTTTTATTTTGACATGTAAATGCATAGCATTCAAAGACACATGATGTTGTGGAGAAAAAGGAATGGGCGAGGGCAACGAGCTGGAATGACACAAGGCTTTATTTTTCTCCAACATACAGCAAACACGCTTCATAGCTCGGTTGAGCTATTGCACTGATAAGGTCCCTGTACATAGCTCTTTTATACCTGTTGCATTGACAAGGCAAATGTGTGGCACATTAGCATTCCTATTGTCAAACAATGCATATCATTAACATAACAAAACAGGCGCGGCTTCAACACCTTCCTTTGCTCTGCGGATCCGGTGATCTTACTCTCCCGGGGAAGTGGGGGGGGCTCAACCTGACTGTCTGATACCCCGCTAGTGGCACCTCTTCCTTCAGTCCACTGTCCTCTTCTATTCAATTCAATTCAACTTTATTTATATAGCACCATTTCACAACAACAGTCATCTCATAGCACTTTCAACTGTAGGGGAAACCTCCACAGTTGCAAAAAAACCCCAGCAATCGGGCAATCCCCTGTGAGCAGGCACTTGGTGACGGTGGAGAGAAAAAACTCCCTTTTAACAGGAAGAAGCCTCCAGCAGAACCAGGCTCAGGGAGGGGCAGTCATCTGCTGTGACTGGCTGGGGGTGAGGGGATAGAAAAGATGAAAAGAACAGACATGTAGAGAGCAAACAGCACGATGGGGACTCAATCTATGGGAGAGAACAAACAGATGTTAATGACCAGCAAAAAAAAAAAAAAAAATATATATATATATATATATATATATATATATATATATATATATATATATATATTTCATTGATAGTGAAGAAAGGAGTGAAGCCCAGTGCATTACTGGAGGTCCCCTGGCTGTCTAAACCTATAAGCAGCATAAGTAAGGGAGGGTTCAGAAACACATGATCCCTCCCTAATTGTAGGCTACTGTATATCAAAAAGGAAGGTTTTAACCCTATTCTTAAAAACAGAGATCGAGTCTGACTCCCAAATCCAGATTGGCAGCTGGTTCCACAGGAGAGGAGCTTGATAACTGAAGGATCTGCCTCCCATTGTACTTTTGGAGATTCTAGGTTTTACAAGTAATTCAGCATTTTGGGAGCATGGTGCTCTGTTAGGATAATAGGGTAGTATCAGATCTTTTAAATAAAAAGGGGCCTGATTGTTTAGAGCTTTGTAAATAAGAAGAAGGATTTTAAACTTAATTCTAAACTCTATGGGAAGCCAGTGAAGGGAGGCCAGAACCAGAGAGATATGATCTCTCTTTCTAGTACCTGTTAAAACTCTTGCTGCAGCATTTTGGATCAACTGAAGACTTTTTAGAGATGTTTTAGGACAACCTGATGTTGTCCTAAAATGTTGTGATGTTGTCCATGTTTGATACTGTAGAGGAGCTTGAAATAACGAGGCGATGTGATTCATAAACCAAAGTTTATTATCAGCTCCTCCAACAAGTCTCATCTAGGTGCAGCAGCAGAAGAAGTAAGAGAGCGAACACCTTCGGCTCTACCAACTTATACTCGCACATAACAAAAGACATGCATATCAAAAGCTGACATCCCTCACTATCTTAATCCCCTCTTTTGTCTCCGTACCCCTCCACCTGGCCCTGGGGGGTCAGGGCGACCTATCCGGTCTCCACCGCAGTGCCTCGGATGCTCTTTGATCTTCACTGGCGGTTGAGACCTCTTTGTCCTGTTCTGAGGTGTGAAGTCGCTTTACATATGTAATCACCAAACATTCTCACATGCTTATACATATGTAGGTTATGGGATATATGATTAATATAGACCACAGATACCTCTGATATTTCTGTTGTTACTCCTGTTGAAGTTATTTCACTGATCAAAGATCTCAAGAAAGGCAAATCAGCTGGCCCTGATTGTCTCACTAGTGAATGCCTTATCAATGCTGATTTCAATTTGTGTATTCTGTTGTCATTGTGTTTTAACTGTATGTTTGTTCATGGTTACATGCCAGATATGTTGATGGATTCTGTTATTATTCCCTTGGTGAAAAACAAGTGTGCCAGTCTGTCTGATATGAACAATTACAGACCTATAGCTGTTGCAGATGTTATATCTAAATTGTTAGAGGGTTTAATTCTGAACAGAATTGAGGATTATCTGTGGACAAATGACAATCAGTTTGGTTTCAAGTCAGCTCATTCAACTGATAAGACTGTTTATCTACTCCATGAATTTGTTGACTACTTCAGAAGTCAATCCACTAGTGTTTATGCTACATTTTTAGATGCTAGCAAAGCTTTTGATAGGATTAACCACTGGTGTTTGTTTAGAAAATTGATCGATCCAGGTATTCCTTTTTATATTGTTAGCATCCTGTTATACTGGTACAGAAGGCAGTCTATGGTTGTTAGGTGGGGCAATGTTACCTCATCTAAATTTTGTGTGACCAATGGTGTTAAACAAGGTGGTATACTGTCACCCTTGTTGTTGAATGTCTATGTTGATGATCTCAGTGTACTGTTGAACAGTACTAATGTTGGTGGCTCCATTGATGGTGCACTGTCAAATCACATTTTCTATGCTGATGATCTTTGTTTGTTAAGTTTGTCTACTGCAACTATGCAACATCTCCTCTCGGTATGTGAGAAATTTGGTGAAAAAAATGACATCTTGTTCAACTGTACTAAATCTATGTGTATGGCATTCAAACCGAAGGGTGTCACAACTTCGGATCCTATTATGCCACTTTGTGGTAATAGTTTGAACTTTGTTGAAAAAGCCAAATACCTAGGTGTGTGGATTGAATGTGATAAGACCAATGTTGACTGTAATAGGCAACTCAGGAAACTCTATGCTCAAACAAATTTACTGTTGCGAAATTTCCATAGGTGTTCTCCTGATGTTAAATGTATGTTGTTCAAGACTTTCTGTACCTCAATGTATTGCTCGCCTCTATGGTTTAATAGCAATGTTGCTCTTAGGAACAAAATCCGCATTGCATATAATAATTCCCTAAGAAGGTTGTTAGCTATACCTCGTAGGTTGAGTGCAAGCGAGATGTTTGTGTCCTTGAATATTACGTCTTTTGGCAAGTTGTGACGAAAGAATGTTTATAGTTTTATGAAAAGGTTGCTGGCGTGTAACAACCATTTTATATCCGCAATTGTTAACTCATCACTCACACTTCACTCCAGCATTTGGAAGTGGTGGCGTTCTATTTTATA
Organism: Pholidichthys leucotaenia; assembly: GCA_020510985.1. Lineage (NCBI taxonomy): Eukaryota > Metazoa > Chordata > Actinopteri > Cichliformes > Pholidichthyidae > Pholidichthys > Pholidichthys leucotaenia. The sequence goes on along the minus strand of CM035840.1, from coordinate 88,380,523 downwards.
CTGAGTTCATTATTGTATTTTATTGTTGTTATATGAGCGCCGTGTGATTGCTGAATTTTATACACTTTTATTTTTACACGTTTTATACACTTTTATTTTTTTTACACGTTTTGTATATACTATGAACCTTGAGTTCGAAATAAACGTTTGAATTGAATTGAATAAAGAGTTACAATAATCTGATCTAGAGCTAACAAAAGCATGGATCAGTTTCTCAGCATCACTGTGAGACAAGATGCTCCTAATCTTGGAGCGTCTTCTCCCTTTGTCTTTCTGGGTGTGAGGAAATCCTACAGCTGTGCCCCGTCACCAGCTGTAGGATTAGCACCACTTAGCACCACTGCTAAGATGCTAACGCTGTAAACAAATAAAAACTCTGAGATATAGCAATGTCTCCACCACAATAAAGTTGGATGCATTTTTGTTAAAAGATGTTGGACATAAATCAAATTTATCTCAGAGTGGACATAGAATCTAGTCAGAGCCACAAAGAACCACAACACCATGCTTGGGTGTATGGCTGTGTTGTGAGACATGTATATGTTGGACACTGCATATGTGATTTAACCTCACGATGAAGGAGAGCCAGCCCCCTGCGGTGCGGAGCCACAGAGCCTGGACCCCCTGCGGAGGACAGGGGACAGAAGACTTCCTGACCGCTGAGGCTCGAGAGGAGAGAAGGGGGAGTTATGTAAATAAAAGGTTAATGAATGTGAATAAAGAGATTTTGATATAGATGTGTGATTTCCCCCGCGAGGGAAATGGTTTGATGTGAGAATGTTTAAAAGGGAGAACTTTGGTGTGTTCACCCTCTTTGTTCGCTGCTCAGGAATGAGAGCAGACAGTGGAATGGTTACTTGAAATAAACTGAAATTAAAGGCAATTCGGTTTCGTTATTCAAGTCTCCCCACATTGGTGACTGACGACGTTGAGAATGAATGAAGAAATTCTCAGGGTCCCGGACTCACAGCGCTCAGAGCTGGCGAGCGCAGTGGCCGTTAAGCTGCCTGATTTCTGGCAGGATAACCCACGGTCGTGGTTTCTGCAAGCAGAGTCGCAGTTCGCGCTCGCAGGAGTAACGGTGGATGACACTAAGTTCCACCATGTCATCGCTAAACTGGACAACAGCACAGCTCGGTGCGTGCAGAGCTTGGTGGAGCAGCCACCCGCGACCGACAGGTACGGCAAGCTGAAATCCACCCTCATCAAGTTTTTCACCCCCTCGGCTGAAGTGAGGGCGAGGAGGATCCTGTCTTTACTAGACCAAGGTGGACACAGGCCGAGCGCCCTGATGGAGGAGATGATACAGCTGAGAGGGCTGGACAACGATGATTTCATTTTTCAGTTCATCTTCCTCTCCAACCTCCCGGCGCATGCGAGAAGCACGCTGGCTGGCAAAAAGTGTCACACCCTGGAGGAGTTCTGGGAGCTGGCCCAGGAGGCAGATGGGATCCTGGACGCCTGCGGCGGGCAAGCAACCACAGCGGCGACCCGAGACAGCGGGGAGCCAGAGGCGGCAGAACCAGACTGGCCGACGACGGCGGCAGCACGGCCGCGACGAGGTGGAGCCAATAGCCCGGCGGCAGAGGCGCGGACACGACACAGCGGAGGAGAAGATCTCTGCTTTTACCATCGGAGGTTCGCAGAGAAGGCATGCAGGTGTGTGCCGCCCTGCATCTTCAGGAGTTCGGGAAACGGCAAGACCGGGGGTCGCTAGCAGCTTCGTCCCTCGGAGAACGCAGCAAGCTGCTCTACATCACGGATGCGCGCTCCGGACGAGAGTTCCTCATCGACACTGGAGCACAAGTGAGCTTCATCACCCCAACATACGCGGACCGGGTGGCTGGACCCCACGGTAGCGGAGCTACAGCGGCAAATGGCTCGAACATCAACACCTACGGGAGAAGGACCTTGCCTTTGTGCTTACATGGCCGCACATATGAATGGACTTTTGTAATAGCGACGGTGAGTTTCAACATGTTGGGCGCGGATTTTTTGTGTTCACACAATCTGTTAGTTGATCTTGCTAATAGACGGCTGGTAAATGCACTCTCTTTTTACTCTCACCCCTGTTCAGCTCGAGTGTGCCCGCCACCAGTACAGACCCACGTCGCTACAGCAGGTGGTAAGTTTCACACACTCCTCACCCAATTTCCAGCGCTCACTGTGCCCACTTTTTCAGCGACGGTCGCGAAGCACGGGGTGAAACACTTTATCCCCACGTCTGGTCCTCCCGTGTTTGCAAAAGCTCGGCGCTTGGATGCAGTTAAGCTCGCCATTGCGCGCGAGGAGTTCGCCAGCCTGGAGAGGCTGGGCATTGTTCGTAGGTCGAAGAGCCCGTGGGCTTCGCCGCTGCACATGGTACCGAAAGCCGATGGCTCCTGGAGACCGTGCGGGGATTACCGCAGGCTAAACAACGCTACGGCGCACGATCGTTATCCCATCCCGCACATTCAGGATTTTTTGGTGCACCTGGCGGGGGCGCGCATTTTTTCAAAGATTGATCTAGTTCGCGGCTATCACCAAGTCCCAGTCCAACCGGAGGACATTCCTAAAACAGCGGTAATAACCCCGTTCGGACTTTTCGAATTTTTACGCATGCCGTTTGGTCTCAAAGGGGCGGCGCAAACATTTCAGCGGATGATGGATGCCGTGTTACGCGATCTCCCTTTCGTGTTTGTGTACCTCGACGACATTTTGGTCGCGAGTACTTCAGAGGACGAACACGAAACGCACCTCACAGCAGTTTTTAGGAGGCTGGGAGAGCACAGCTTAATAGTTAACCCAGCCAAGTGCCAGTTCGGCGTCGAGCGGATCGATTTTTTGGGTCACCGCGTCTCCCCGGAGGGAGCAGTTCCGTTACCAGAGAAAGTACGCGCTGTAGCGGATTTTCCCCATCCACAAACGGTCAAATCACTACAGGAATTCTTTGGGATGGTGAATTTTTATAACCGATTCCTGCCCCACGCAGCTCAAATCATGCAACCGTTATATGCCGCGCTCAAAAAACAAAAACCGACCCAGGCGGTCGAATGGTCCCCGGAGCGGGAGCGCGCGTTCACAGAGGTTAAAAAAGCCTTGGCTGACGCTGCGCTCCTGGCCCACCCAGACCCTGCAGCACGTATCGCGCTGACGACAGACGCTTCAGATTTAGCCATAGGGGCCGTTATTGAGCAACAGGTAGCCGGAGTTTGGCAGCCTTTGGCTTTCTTTAGCAAATCTTTAAGCGCGGCTGAACGAAAATACAGCGCGTTCGACAGAGAACTGTTGGCGCTGCATTTGGCTATTCGTCATTTCCAGTTCTGGCTGGAAGGACGGTGCTTCACCGCTTATGTGGACCACAAGCCGCTCACATACGCCATGGCCAAAATTTCAGATCCGTGATCCGGCAGGCAGCAGAGGCAGCTGGCCGCAATCTCGGAATTTACCACTGACATTAGGCACGTCGCGGGCAAATTCAATGTAGTAGCGGATTGTCTCTCGCACGCGTTCACGACCCCAACACGCGCAGAGGCAGAACGGGCCACCGTGACCGCGCCGCAGGAGAGCGGCACGGTGGCGCGCGCAGCCCCGGTGCACGTGGGTATAGATTACGCAGCCATGGCAGTGGACCAGGGGGCGGACGCAGACGTGCGCGCGCTCCAGTCTGGACCAACAGGGTTGAGGCTGGAGAGCAAGTGTTTACAAACCGGTATGCCCCCCCTGATCTGCGACATGTCGACGGGGCGCCCGCGTCCGGTGGTTCCGGCCACGTGGCGCCGCCGTGTTTTTGACTCGGTCCACTCACTGGCGCACCCGGGGGTGCGCGCGTCGGTGAAACTAGTGGCGGAAAAGTTTGTTTGGCCGTGCCTGCGCAAGCACGTGAAGGAATGGGCAAAAACCTGCATTTCCTGTCAACGGGCCAAAATTCACAGGCACACAAGAGCCCCGTTAGAACCGTTCCGCATTCCGGCCAGAAGGTTCGACCATGTGCACGTCGACCTTGTGGGCCCCCTACTGGCATCACAGGGGTTCACGTATCTTTTGACAATGGTGGACCGCACCACACGTTGGCCGGAAGTGGTCCCACTTGCGACGACCACGGCCGCGGAGGTGGCTCGCGTTTTTTTAACGGCTTGGGTGGCGCGCTTCGGGGTTCCGTCGGACATTACGTCCGATAGAGGACCGCAATTCATCTCTGAGCTGTGGTCAGCGATGGCCAACGGCTTAGGAGCCAAAATTCACCGCACTACGGCTTACCACCCTCAGGCTAATGGTTTATGCGAGCGTTTTCATAGGTCTTTGAAGGCAGCACTCAGAGCGTCGCTCACGGATGCAGATTGGGTAAATAAACTGCCATGGGTTTTATTAGGGTTGCGTTCTGCGCCTAAAGAGGACTTAGACGCTTCCCCAGCAGAGCTGGTATTCGCACAAACTCTGAGGCTGCCGGGCGAGTTTTTACCAGAGCACCCAGAGCCCCCACCTCTCTCTGCTCTGGGACCGTTAGTCGGCACGGGAGCAGACACGCTCCCGGGTCCGGTTCATCACGCTTTTCCACGAGTTTTCGTCCCCAAGGCTTTGAAAAATGCCGACTTCGTTTTTGTCAGGCGCGAAGCCCTAAAAGCAACGCTCAAACCACCTTACGAAGGGCCATTTCGAGTGCTGGAGGCAGGTGATAAGCAATTTGTGCTAGATTTTGGAGACAGAAAAGAGACAGTCAGTATTGACAGACTAAAACCTGCTTTTGTCATGAAGGACGTGTCTGTACCGGTCGCAGTGGCGCCTCGACGAGGCAGGCCCCCGCAGAGGGCAATCAATCACTCTCTTCCTCAGTCAACAGAGCCGAAGCAGAAAAGCGCCGCAGGCAAGGCGGGGCCAACGCACAGCAGATTCGGCAGACGGCTGAAGCCCAAGCGGCGCACAGACTGAATGTTGGTGTTGATTATTCAGTAGTGAGTAAGGTGCTATTAAATTTTAGGAATTAGTCTGTTCTTCATCGTTTGGGGGGGGTTATATGGCTGTGTTGTGAGACATGTATATGTTGGACACTGCATATGTGATTTAACCTCACGATGAAGGAGAGCCAGCCCCCTGCGGTGCGGAGCCACAGAGCCTGGACCCCCTGCGGAGGACAGGGGACAGAAGACTTCCTGACCGCTGAGGCTCGAGAGGAGAGAAGGGGGAGTTATGTAAATAAAAGGTTAATGAATGTGAATAAAGAGATTTTGATATAGATGTGTGATTTCCCCCGCGAGGGAAATGGTTTGATGTGAGAATGTTTAAAAGGGAGAACTTTGGTGTGTTCACCCTCTTTGTTCGCTGCTCAGGAATGAGAGCAGACAGTGGAATGGTTACTTGAAATAAACTGAAATTAAAGGCAATTCGGTTTCGTTATTCAAGTCTCCCCACAGGGTGTTTTAATATCGGGGCTGTGGCCACCCAGCACACGTGTGGGCACCCAGCACAATGCAGACTGACAATATTCACGCTCAGCAGGAATTGCATACAAACAGAGAGCCCCTTGGGGGACAACCAGTTAATCATGCGATTGATACTGTATGTATGGACTGATATCAATATGTAAATGTGCCTTGCATTCTCTTTTGTCCGATTGTTATACATCCCCGGGGTAAGGAGAGAAGTCTGGCGCCAGTTGATCAAAGCAATTGATATGTATTGACTGTTACGTATATCAATATGTAAATGTGCCATGCATTCTCTCTTGTCTGTATAAATGTGCTGACTTTACATGCCTTAGGGAGCTCACTCAGAGCGCACTGATAACGCACTCAGAGTGCACACACAGCACACGGTGCTGCAGTGTGTCTCATGATGATGGAGGAATAAAACTCTTAAACCATCAGCTCGCCGTGTCCGCCTGCGCTTATTTTATGCCTCCACAGGGTAAATACAGACAGCTGCAGCTGTTCATTTTACCCCGAAATTAAAACGCTCATGCTGCTCTCATGCTGTGAATGCTTGTTATTTAACTTAATATGTACGGTGTGGAGTGTGTGAAATAAGAGACAGATTCATGGACAGACGGTTTATTACACACTTCACATCTCACAAGCACAGAACAGACTGAATCATTTCAACAAGCTCTCCTCAGTTAACTCAACTCTCTCTTCACACGTTTCATGGCATTTCCTATCACCCAGCATGACATTTACATTACACTGCATTCAACCCCCTATGTCCCTGACTCCTTCCTGCTATCTCGCCAGGACCTCTCTGGGCATTGTTCTCCCAATGCCCAGGGAGTTATTCACTGTCTCCGTCTGAGATGCTAAATAATCTGACATCCCCAAGGTCCTACAACGGACCTTTTCTGACAATTGTTCAAAATTTTATTGATGTATATTTTGTGATAATTTAAAAATTAATGCATGGTGAAGGTGCTAAGATCAGTGCAACAAATGCAACCCCCCCCCCCAAAAAAACCCCAAAACTATTTGATATCTTTCTTAAATCGTTAAACCTTAGGAAGCAAACTGCTACTATTTTTTATTTATTATTTTACTTCATGCAGCCTTGCATCTGGTGACATATATGACCCATAAACGTCAGATCTGTGACATTCATACAAGTGAAAACATACCTGGTGCTCTTGCATCTGTACCACCGATCACACCAACAGGCCTTTTCATTTAAAAAAAAAATTTACTGTCAAAATTATGAAAAAATGAAATCCAAAATCCATGAAATGATCTTAACCGACAGGCTCATTTCTAAAACTTTGAACCCTCATAAAATCATTTCCTTCAGAGGTCACAGAATAATTCCAATGGACTAGTGTTCAGACTGACCTACACTATGAGTCTGAGACATTTTCAATAAAAAATTACGGTCAAAATTATGAAAAAACGAAATCCAAAATCCATGAAATGATCTATACAGATTGGCTTATTTCAGGCAGTCTCGCCTGATTTGTGTTCTTGATTACCCACGACTGTTTTGTAGTTTGGTTAATCACTTCACCTGTTATTTATAGGATGCAGCCCCTCAGTTGGGCGCTGCGTCATTCTGGTGTTTTACACACGCTTCTGCCTAACTCCAGTTGCTCCTGGTGGCCAGGCTAGCGCCTGTGTGTGTATGGCAGCTCTGCAGCCATCAGTGTGATAATGTGTGCTTGAATGGGTGGATAGCAGGCTCTGTAAAGCACTTTGGTCATCCAGAGATGAGAAAAAGCGCTATTTAAGTGAACGCCATTTACCATTTGTATTGCCTGTTCTGCCATGTTAGTGAGTTTTGCCTACCAAACCTATGTTTAGCTTTTGTGTTTCAGCTACCGAGTTGTTTTTTGAGTTTTGTTTATTAAAATGTTTATTGCTTTCTACACATCAGAGTCCTGTTCTCTGCCCAGAAGGGCAAACATGACATTTGTGGTGTATATAAAACCACAAGTTTGGTCAGCGTTGGCGTGATGATGTGGCCGCTTGGTGACATCGTCACGCCAAACATTTAAAGGTGAGGGACGCCCATTTTACAGTCTCTTTTGGCGTTCAGCCTCCCATAACAGCAGTACTCTGTACCACTATTAAGGTTTGTGTTATAAATTTCGTGTTCCCACCAAACACCACTCTCTGTTGGTCATTCCACATTTTCCAGACATAACAGGTTTGTCTGTCTGACTGTTGGCAACATTGCTCAAAAAGTTATGAACAAATTTTGATGACATTTGCAGGAAAGATGTGTAATGGCACAAGGAACAGATGATCAGATTTTGGTTATGATCTGAGAGTGCATACCTACACATAACCTTGCTTGTATTTGTGCAGCAGGATTACGCAAAAACTAATGAATGGATTTGGATGAAACTTTCACCAGAGGTGGTATTGGGCTAGAGAGAAACCCATTACATTTCGGTGATGATTTGAGAATGCCTACCTTGTGGAGAGTGCAAATAACGGAGGCAGATTTATGCAGCAGACTTTATTCACTCTCACATCAGTCATACACTAACTAACTAACTAACTAACCTGCACTTATATAGCGCTTTTCTAGTCACAAAGACCACTCAAAGCGCTTTCATTAATACTAACCCTCTTTTCTAAGGGCCTATAGGAAACAGATATCTAGGGACAATTTAGAACAGCCAATTAACCTAACATGCATGTTTTTGGCATGTGGGAGGAAACCGGAGAAATCCCGGAGTAAACCCACGCAACACGGGGAGAACATGCAAACTCCACACAGATCACTGTTGGTCGGGGGCTGGGATCGAACCCACGATCCCACAATCCCCACAATCCCCCGGCCAAGGGTAAACTGTGCTGCCGCAGTGCTAACCACTGCGCCACCGTGCAGCCCAAATACACAGAAAAAGCATATCTCAATACACCAGGGTCTCTCCTTTTATATCAACCACTCATCTCACATCTGCATGACATCTCGCATCACAATACATTCAACCCTTCTCCCCCCACTACTTCTTCCTGCTACCTCACCATAATCTCTCTCATCTCAATACCTATTGTCCTTCTCTGTTTACCCTCTGCATCCAGTCTGAGATGATTAACCCAGCTTCTACACTCTCAGCCAAGGCTCTTTTCTTCTCACAGAGCATTAGCAACAATACTCAAAAACTGCTGGATGGATTTGGTTGAAATTTACACCAGATATGGTTCTTGAGCTAGAAACAAACCCATTAAATTTTATTGATGATTTAAGAATGCATACCTCGGCCAAGGCTCTTATCATCTCACATTGGTTGGCAACAATACTCCAAAACTACTGGACAGACTTTGATGCAATTTTCACCAGAAGTTGCTCTAGACCTACACACAAACCCATTACATTTGGAGGTGAGCCATGAGGGATGGAACGTTGCACAGGTTGGCAAAGGTGTGCGCGCTCTGATTGCGATCGACGGGCCACTTTACTGCAGTTTCTCAAGCTACTGTCTTCTAGACCTTACATATGCTTCTCTGGCCTTCATAATTATCATAGCAGTCTGTCGGGGGCGACAATGAATGTTTCATTTAGGTCTGATCAGATTTATCCACGCAGCTCTGTCCTTTGCCCTCCGCTGCCAGGAACTGCTGACCTTGTTAACCCGGGCGATGTCCGAGCCGGTATGAGTTGCCCTCTGATTGACCATTTCATGAAACTGCATGCAAAGTATCTGAATACCGCTAGCTTTTGCTGGACTAGCAGCACATTCTTGGCAGATAGAGGTATTATCAGTGGCAAGGACAGGTCAAGACCAACTGACTCCAGTATCTGTTGCAGTGACTGACCAGATGATAGATTTGTTTATCTCTGCTCTTTGTGTAGTGCATGTCACGATGCACCGACTGGCAAAAGTCCACCACAGACCTTGCAACAGATGTGCTTATCTGCCAGGATGTCCAGTCTCACCCCGTGTAACTGGGAGTCATCCACCACAGACCTGTGACAGATATTGTTTTTAGTTCTGCCAGGATGCCCAGTTTCACCCTCCACGCCCTCAGAAGGGTGGGGTTGCCGGTTGAGTGGCCAACGGCCCGACCCATGAGATGGGTAGTACAGGTTTTCATGGTTATCTGGTAGTGTGGGGGACCTATACGTTACATTCTCCACTCAGACTGAATGTCACAGGAGGAGAGAAGCCGATGGGGGATCGAGACGGGACAGCGGAGATAGAGACGCAGATTTCAGCAGATTAAACAACGCCACAGCGCACGATCACTACCCAATCCCCCATATTCAGGATTTTCCCATCCACCTCACCAGGGCACGCATTTTTTCCAAGGTGGACCTGGTCCGTGGGTACCACCAGGTCCCGGTGCGCACAGAAGACATACCCAAAACGGCAGTAATAACCCCCTTTGGTCTTTTTGAGTTCCTACGCATGCCTTTCGGGTTAAAAGGCACGGTGCAGACCTTCCAACGCATGATGGACACTGTGCTGCGCGATCTGCCTTTTGTGTTTGTCTACCTGGACGACATCCTGGTGGCCAGCGTGTCCGAGGACGAACACGTAGCCCACCTCAGGACGGTTTTCCAGAGGCTGGAAGAACACGGGTTAATAATCAACCCGGCGAAGTGCCAGTTCGGGGTTACAGGAATTGACTTTTTGGGCCACCGCATCTCACTGGAGGGTGCGATACTCTTACCGGACAAAATGCGTGCAGTGGCAGATTTTCCCTGGCCTCAGACGGTCAGGGCGCTGCAGGAGTTTTTATGGATGGTTAACTTTTACAACCATTTCCTCCCCCGTGCAGCCCACCTCATGCAGCCGTTGTACACCGCGCTTAAGAAACGGAAACCGGCGGACAGCATCGACTGGACCCCTGAGCAGGAGCAGGCGTTTTCTGATGCCAAAACAGCCCTAGCGAACGCCGCACTACTGGCGCACGTGGCCATAGGGGCCGTCATGGAGCAGTGTGTCGCAGGTTCTTGGCATCCGCTCGTCTTTTTCAGCAGGTCTTTGTGCGACAATGAGCATAAATATAGAGCGTTCGACAGAGAGTTACTGGCTCTCCACCTGGCCATACGCCACCCAGTTCTGGCTGGAAGGGCTCAGCTTCACTGTATTTGCAGACCACAAGCTGCTAAAGTATGCTATGGCCAAGGTTTTGGAACCATGGTTGGCCCGAAAGCAGAGACAGCTGGCCGCAATCTCGGAGTTTACGACCGACATTCAGCATGTGGCTGGTAAACTCAATGTGGTGGCAGACTGCCTCACTCAATGTGGTGGCAGACTGCCTCTCATGTGCATTAGTGGCCCCAGTCTACGTAGGGATAGATTACACGGCCATGGCCGCCGAGCAGGTTGACGACGCGGACGTTTGCGTGCTCCAGTCTGGACCAACAGGGTTAAGCCTGGAGAGCAGAGTACTGCAAGACGGGCCCCCCTTCCACTCTGCGGTGTTTCCACAGGCTAACTGCGCCCGGTGGTTTCATGCGCTTGGCGCAGCCGCATTTTTGAGTTGGTTCACTCCCTGGTGCACATGGGAGTGCGCGCGTCAGTCAAAATGGTGGTAGCAAAGTTCGTCTGGCCGCACCTGCGTAAACAGGTGAAAGAGTGGCCTGCAGCCTGCGTAGCGTACTAACGAGCCAAGGTGCACAGGCACACACAGGCCCCCCTCGAGCCATTCCACGTCCCAGCTAAGAGGTTTGACCACATTCACGCGGACCTCATAGGGCCCCTCCCACCATCGCAGGGGTTTACGCACTTCCTGACAGTGGTGGACCGCACCACGTGCTGGCCCGAAGCGGTGCCGTTAGCTTCCACCACATCTACAGAAGTTGCACGCACTTTTTTGACGATATGGGTGGCACGCTTCGGCGCCCCTTCGGACATCACGTCCGACAGGGGCTCACAGTTTGTTTCTGACCTCTGGTCCGCGATGGCCCGGAGCCTGGGCGTTAACATTCATCGCACAACCACGTACAGCCCCCAGGCCAACGGGTTATGCGAACACTTCCATAGGTCGCTTAAAGCAGTGCTCGGGGCTTTGCTTACGGACGCAAATTGGGTGGACCGGTTGCTGTGGGTTCTGTTAGGGTTGCGTTCCGCACTGAAGGAGGATTTGGCTGCCTCCCCAGCAGAACTTGTTTTTTCCCAGCCGCTGCGGCTCCCCGGCGAAATTTTGCCTGACAACCTCGCGCCGAACACCGAGCCATCCCTGCCTTCACTACGTAGCGCAGAGGCAGGGACGGTACTGGGTTCGGCCCACCACTGTTTTCCCTGTGCTTTCGTCCCATGGACCTTGAAGGATGCGTCATTTGTGTTTGTCAGGCACGATGCCCACTGGACCCCGTTGCGCCCACCCTACGATGGGCCGTTCAGAGTGTTGGAACCTGGGGCTAAACATTTTGTGTTAGATTTGGAGGGGACGCAGAGAAATGGTCTGCATAGACAGGCTTAAGCCCGCGTTCGTATTAGCAGGAGAGCAGGTGGTGTTGGCCCGAGCTCCTCGGTGCGGATGACCCTGACTGAGAGCTCTGCAAGTAAATGACTCATCAGCTCAGTCACAATTGCATGATGAAGATGTGCCCCCCCCCCGCAGACAGACATGCCTCCAGGAGCGCCCCACCGGCACAGCAGGGCCTCGGAGCCAGTGACCCCCTTGTTAAAGCTGCTAAGGATGTCGGCTGAAGCCCACAGGACATGGGGGTTAGGGCCCATTCTGAGTGTTGGGGGGGGGGGGGCGCAGACGTTACATTCTCCACTCAGACTGAATGGCACAGGAGGAGAGAAGCCGACGGGGGGTCAAGACAGTGGAGACGCTAAAGGACTATTAAGCTGATGCGCCGGGTAGACTGTGGCTTCTCCACTGAACTGTATGTTAATGTGCCAACAGTCTTTGTGATCATGTGTATTGTGGTGTGAGCCCCCAAATCACTAGATAAGGCTTGTAAGATATAAAAGAGAGATGCCCTGTGACCTGAGATTATTCTTGTTGGCTTGATGTTACAGAGAATAAAGTCCACGCTGATCCAGCTCACTGTCTCGCCTGCTCATTTCTCTCTACAGTAGCAAGCAAACCAATGCCTGACCTGACAAGCTATGACAAGCTTCTAGCTTTAGTAATATGAAAATCACTGAGTCTGTCATTTAGCATATCCAGTTCTTCTTTTTCCTTTACAGAAATATCATTGGGAGGCAAATCACACAAGTGTTCAATTCTTGAAATCAAAGTTTGTTCCTCCATTTTTCTCGCTTTTACCGAATCACAAGAATATTATCTAAGAAATTTGGAGGAAAAAGTTCCCAGTAAAAGATAGTTATTTTCTGCAGTGGCCTTATGAAAAAAATACAAAATGAGTTTTTCCATATGAGAAATAACAGCCTTATACTCCAAAACAGAATGATTAAGTTTCCAGTAAGCTTTCAGCCTACAGTCAGGGGTAGATGACCTAATCTGGGTAGATATTGCTTTGTGGTCTGTTAATGGGGAGGGATAAAAATCAAACTTAACAACATTGTTCTTCAGTGAATCAGAAATCAACCAATAATCTAATCTAGACATATAAGTTTTAGATTTGTTCATCCAAGTGTAATTTCTCATATCAGAAAAATTTTCCCTCCACCCATCAATTAAACTAAATTTTTGAATTAAGTTAATTAATCGGTTGTTGGATGGGTAACTTCTAGCTGGCCACCTATCCAGGTTTTCATCTAAAACCATAAAAACGACAGTTTGATTAATAATATGGAAGATGTGGTCAGTGGTTTCAATAAATTTTTTGTAAACGTTGGTCCTGAATTAGCAAAATCAATAGTGACTGTGGTCTGTATTAATCATATATCCCATAACCTACATATGTATAAGCATGTGAGAATGTTTGGTGACTACATATGTAAAGCGACTTCACACCTCAGAACAGGACAAAGGGTCTCAACCGCCAGTGAAGATCAAAGAGCATCCGAGGCACTACGGTGGAGACCAGATAGGTCGCCCTGACCTCCCAGGGCCAGGTGGAGGGGTACGGAGACAAAGGAGGGGATTAAGTAATGGGGGATGTCAGCTTTGATATGCATGTCTTTTGTTGTGTGTGAGTATAAGTACACAGAGCCGAATGTGTTCGCTCTCTTACTTCTTCTGCTGCTGCACTAGATGAGACTTGTTAGAGGAGCGAAGCTGATAATAAACTTTGGTTTATAAGTCACATCGCCTCGTTATTCCAAGCTCTTCTACACTGGTGACCCTGACACGAGGATGGACCAGAGGCGTTCCCCCGCGATCGACTCATCTGTGGCGACCCAGGTAGATGCCGGCGCCCATGCAGACAGGGGAACAGATGGACGACGTTCCCCCACGGCAGAAGTGACAGAGAGGGCTCAACCGAGCACCAGCGCCGCTGCGAGAGCCGAAGGAAGGCATTCTCACCCTGCGGACACATCAGGGACAGCCCACACAAACGCCGTTACCGTCAAACTGCCAGGCTTCTGGCAGGAAGACCCGACCTCGTGGTTTCAGCAAGCTGAAGCCCAGTTTGCACTTGCGGGCATAACGGCTGACGATACAAAGTTTTATCACATCGTCGCCAAACTCGACGCCGCCACTTCGAGATGTGCGCGGAGCATAATCCAGCGGCCGCCTGCCCAGGACAAATATAGAGAACTGAAAGCGACCATCGTGGCGAATTTCGTCCCCTCTGCCGAGGAGAGAGCCGAGAGGATCCTGGCGTCTACGGCCACAGAGGATGCAGACCCAAGGCCCTCATGGAGGACTTGCTGCAGCTCAAAGAAGAGGACAATGACAACTTCCTTTTCCAATTTATATTCCTCAGTACGCTGCCGCCACACATGAGAGGGACACTTGCCAACATGCGATGCAGCACCCAGCAAGACTTCCGCACGCTGGCTCACGAAGCGCAGCGACTCGTCAGCGCCTGCAGGGAACAGACACCCACAGCAGCATCCGCAGACCTCAACGCCGATGCCCGGAGCCACGGGGAGCCACAAACCACTGAGCAGAATCCGCCCGCCATGGCAGCGACACAGCCAAGACGTAACAGATGGAGCGACATCTGTTATTACCACCACCGCTTCGCCGAGAAGGCTTACAAATGCCTTCCCCCCTGCAAATTCACAATTTCGGGAAAACGCCAAAGCCGAGAACCGTTAACAGCGGCAGTTCTCGGCGAAAAAAGCAAGCTTCTATATGTGACGGACGGACACACCGGCAAGCAGTTCCTCATTGACACGGGAGCTCAACTGAGTTTTATCATGCCCTTCCAAGCAGACTGGGCCATGGGCCCCCGGGGCAATGGTGCGGTGGCAGCCAACGGCTCCATCATCGACACTTTTGGCGAAAGGAACCTGCCCCTCCGCATCCATGGCCGCAACTACAGATGGACATTTGTAGCGGCGGTGAGTTTTAACTTGTTGGGCGCAGATTTTTTGTGTGCACATGGGTTATTAGTCGATCTAGCGAACAGACGCTTGGTTAATGCACTGTCCTTTGCTTCTATTCCCTGCTCAGCTCGAGTTTCTCAGAACTCAGAACTCAGAAAGGATTTATTGCCAAGTACATTAACAGTAAACAACTGATAACATACGAGGGATTTGACTTGACACAGAAAACGACCTGCATTTCCGGCGACGCGGCAGCGTCTGAAAAACGCGCCTGTCATCAGATGGGTACAGGATGCATAGGGAAGAAAAGGATAACACAATAGGAAAGAGCAAAAAACCATTGATTGTCAGAATACCGGTCACATATGATCAATATTATGATTACAAGAAAAAAGCCCTCAATGCACAATTAGCAGACAAGAATGTACACAAAGACACAAAGGGAGCAGTGAGTGAATGATCTTTTTCATCAGTTTTTTTGAGTCAGTGTGGGTGTAGTGTTGAGTGTAGGTGTTTGTATCAGTTAAGAACAACAAAGTCTCTTTGGCAGGAGATGTTTTGTCTTAGCGGCTGGCATTTGTCCTTGAGCCATGCAGCTGGCTGTCCGTAGAGTCAATGCAGCTCAAATGTTTTGGAAACAAAAAACTGCAGATAATCTGGAGGACTTGTGTGAGGGGGTCAGATTAGTCGAATAGTACTGATCCCAGAGAAAGAAACTTTATATTCTCTTACAGATTCAGTACTTTAATCCTTCAGTGCTGGACGTTGAATCCTTCATGGACGGCTCTCAGCGTGATCATGATGTAATCCATTTTCCTAGACAGTTCTCCATTTGCCGCTGTCAGAGTCCTCTCCATTTTTTCAATTTGATGGTTAAGCCTCGCCTGGCCAGCATTTTGATAGGCTATGACCATCTTCATCAATTTACGATACACCAGGACAATCCCAGATCCAATCAGAACGATCCAGATGACCATTGCTACGAAGACGTACAAATCTTTGACATCTTCGATAGAAAGATCAGACAGGCACAAGAGTTTCCAATTACTTGTGTCCCTCAAATAGCCCGCAGCCACAGTACCTGCGGGGCAAACTACCTCCCCCGGGGCACTTTTCCTCGTTGAAAAAATAGTGTCAATTGCGTTCAAAGCCCAGCTTATTAAATCCATAATTTCGTTCGATAATCAGCAGTAGAGACACGCAGACAGACGATAGCAAGCTGGGATCCAGTCAGTCAGGGGAGGAAGGAGATAAAAAGTCAGAGCTGGAGAGAAGGAAAAAGCGTCTGCTCTCTTTGGGAGGCGGAAGGTGGCCTGCACCACCCGTGCACCAGAATCAGAATCAGAATCAGAATCAGAATCAGGTTTATTGCCATTGTTCATGTAGTACACAAACTAGGAATTTGTCTCGGTACAATGCTGCAACATTAAACATGATAAGATAAGAGAAATAAACTATACATGTAATAAAGTGTAGGATAAGATTAAGTGATACTGGTCAACAGTTAAAATATATATTAGCCAGCAGCAGATACTGTGGAGAACTATATAGTGCAGTCGGTAATGCAGGAAGAAAACAGTGATGATTGACATGAGTCTGGTTGAGCTGCTGTACATGGTGCACGAGAGTCACTTAGTGTTCAGCAGTCTAATGGCAGAGGGGAAGAAGCTGTTCATGTGACGGGAGGTTTTAGTCTGGATGGACCGAAGTCTTCTACCAGAGGGGAGGGGGGCAAACAGTACGTGACCAGGGTGTGAGGGATCGGCTATGATCCGGCCAGCACGCCTCCGGGTCCTGGAGATGTACAGATCCTGGAGAGATGGGAGCTTGCAGCCGATCACCTTCTCAGCAGTGCGCACGACGCGCTGCAGCCTTAGTCTGTCCCTGGCAGTGGCTCCTGCGTACCACACGGTTATGGAGGTGGTGAGGATGGACTCGATGATGGCTGTGTAGAACTGCACTAACATCTTGGTGGGTAGCTTGAGCTTCCTCAGCTGCCGCAGGAAGAACATCCTCTGCTGGGCTTTTTTGATGAGTGAGCTGATGGTCAGCTCCCATTTGAGGTCCCTGGTGATGGTAGTGCCTAGGAAGCGGAAGGAATCAGCAGTGGTGATGGGAGAGCCTGAGAGGGTGAGGGGGGGCAGAGGAGTAGTGACTTTCCTGAAGTCTACAATCATCTCCACTGTCTTCAGAGCGTTCAGCTGCAGGTTGTTATTGCTGCACCAGGACGCCAGCTGGGCCACCTCTCTCCTGTAGGCGGACTCGTCGCCGTTGGAGATGAGCCCGATGAGGGTGGTGTCGTCCGCAAACTTGATCAACTTGACAGACTGGTGGCTGGAGGTGCAGGAGTTGGTGTAAAGGGAGAAGAGTAGGGGGGAAAGTACACAGCCCTGGGGTGATCCGGTGCTGATGCTAGTATAGTCTGAGACAGTCTTTCCCAGCCGCACATGCTGCCTCCGGTCCGTCAGGAAGTCGATGATCCACCTGCAGAGGGAGTCAGGCACGTTGAGCAGGGACAGCTTGTCCCGGAGCAGAGCGGGGCGGATGGTGTTGAATGCGGAGCTGAAGTCCACAAACAGGATCCTGGCGTAGGTTCCCGGGGAGTCCAGGTGCTGCAGGATGGAGTGGAGGGCCAGGTTGACTGCATCGTCTACAGACCTGTTGGCTCGGTAGGCAAACTGCAGCGGGTCCAGGAGAGGGGTGGTGATGGACTTGAGGTGGGACAGGACCAGGCGCTCAAAGGACTTCATGACTACAGAGGTGAGCGCTACAGGTCTGTAGTCATTAAGTCCAGTGATCCGTGGCTTCTTGGGGACAGGGATGATGGTGGAGGATTTGAGGCAGGATGGCACGTGGCATAACTTAAGGGAGGTGTTAAAAATGTCTGTGAATACAGGAGCCAGCTGTTTCGCACAGAGTCTCAGGGTGGAGGGAGACACGCCGTCTGGGCCGGGGGCCTTGCGCGGGTTCAGTCTGGAGAACTGTTTGAGCACATCCTGCTCACTGATGATAAGGGGAGGGGGGGAGGAGGGGGGGTGCCTTAAATGAAGTAGGGAATGTGGAGGCTGTGGAGCTGGAGGGAGGGGGGGAGTTGGACACAGATGACGAGATGTCAAAACGGGCATAGTGTTGGGACAGTCTCTGACAAAGGGCTTTGTCATCCTGACCTTTAGGAGCCTTAGGTCGATAGTTGGTGATTTGCCTCAGTCCTCTCCACACGGAAGCCGAATCATTAGCAGTGAACTGCTGCTGGAGTCTCTCTGAGTACACAGATTTAGCCCTCTTCAGCTCTCTGTTAAACCGGTATTTAACCTCCCTGTAGCAGTCCCTGTCTCCACTTTTCAGCGCTGCTTCCTTCTCCTTCCTGATCTGTCTGAGCTTAGCTGTGAACCAGGGTTTGTCATTAGAGTAACTCACCCTGGTGCGTGATGGAAGAATGTTCTCTTCACAAAAGTGGATATATGAGTTCACAGTGTCCGTGTACTCATCCAGATCATGCGTGGCTCCTTTAAGCATGCCCCAGTCAGATATTTCCATGCACGTTTCCAGCTTCTCCTCAGTATCACTGGTCCGTATCTTCGTAGTGCTCACAACAGGTTTAGTGAGCTTCAATCTCTGTCTGTATGTGGGAATGAGGTGAACCATCACGTGATCAGATAATCCCAGCGCAGCTCGAGGGACAGCGCGATATGCGTCTTTCACTGTGGTGTAACAGTGATCCAGTGTGTTTAATCCTCTGGTGGGGCATTTAATAAACTGTTTGTAGCGGGGGAGATCGTGGCTCAGATTGCACTGATTAAAGTCGCCAGCCACAATAATCAGCGAGTCTGGAAAACTCCGCTCTGTGTGTTGAATGTGATCCGCGAGCACGCGCTGAGCTTCGCGCGTGTCCGCGTCGGGAGGGGCGTACACAGCGATCATTATGAAAGAAGCAAACTCCCGCGGGGAATAGAAGGGCTTGCAATTGATAACAAGAAATTCCAAGGCAGGAGAACAGTGTTTGGAAATTACCGTTACATCAGAGCACCAGATGCAGTTGATGTAGAAGCAGACTCCGCCTCCTGTGGTCTTGCCGGAAAGCTCTGTGTCACGATCAGCACGGAAGAGCTGGAAGCCGTCGAGGCGCAGCGCGCTGTCTGGTATATTTTCCCGGAGCCAGGTCTCAGTAAAGCAGAGGACAGCTGAGGAGGCGAGGTCCTTAAAACGCATCAGCAGTCTCAGTTCATCCACCTTGTTAGAGAGAGAGTTGGTATTGGACAGAAATATGCCAGGCAGCGCCGTTCGCGAGCCTCTCCTGCGAAGTCGCACGAGAGCGCCCGCTCGTCTTCCTCTCTTCCGCCGTTTCACTTTCCGAGCCAAACAATAAACCAGATCGGCGGCAGGGGCTAGAAAAACTGGGAGGAGGTCCGTGGGGGTGAAAGTCCTGATATTTAAAAGTTCTTCACGGGTATAAGTGCAAGCAGACCACCCGTGCAGGCCAGCGTCACTACAGCAGGAGGTAAGTTTGATCAACTCCTCACCCAATTTCCAGCACTCACAATTCCCAAATTCTCAGCTACAGTGGCTGAGCACGGGGTCGAACACTTTATCCCCACAACGGGCCCACCCGTATTCGCCAAAGCTCGGCGCTTAGACGCGACCAAGCTCGCCATAGCTCGGGACGAGTTTACCACCCTTGAAAAACTAGGCATTATCAGGCGCTCAAAAAGCCCCTGGGCGTCACCGCTTCACATGGTCCCGAAATCCGACGGTTCTTGGAGACCGTGCGGCGATTACCGCAGATTAAACAATGCGACAGCGCATGACCGCTACCCTATTCCTCACATCCAAGATTTTTCACTACATCTGGTGGGTGCACGCATTTTTTCAAAAATAGACCTGGTCCGCGGCTATCATCAAGTCCTCGTTAGAGCGGAAGACATTCCTAAAACAGCTGTAATAACCCCCTTCGGTCTTTTTGAATTTTTGCGGATGCCTTTTGGCCTCAAAGGCGCTGCTCAAACCTTTCAGCGGATGATGGACACAGTATTACGCGACCTCCCTTTCGTGTTCGTCTACCTCGACGATATGCTGGTAGCCAGCTCGTCTGAGGAAGAACACGAGCAGCATCTCACTATGGTTTTTCAGAGACTAGAAGAGCACGGGTTAATAATCAATCCAGCCAAATGCAAATTCGGCGTGTCACAAATTGATTTTTTGGGACACAGAGTTTCACCGAAGGGGGCAGTCCCACTGCCAGACAAAGTTCACGCAGTAAAAAGTTTCCCACGGCCACAAACGGTCAAATCGCTGCAAGAATTTTTGGGAATGGTTAATTTTTACAACCGTTTCCTCCCCCGCGCAGCTCAGCTCATGCAGCCCCTATATGACGCGCTCAGAAAACAAAAACCTTCCAACGCGGTCGAATGGACCCCGGAGCGTGAACG
Source organism: Pholidichthys leucotaenia (assembly GCA_020510985.1). Classification (NCBI taxonomy): domain Eukaryota; kingdom Metazoa; phylum Chordata; class Actinopteri; order Cichliformes; family Pholidichthyidae; genus Pholidichthys; species Pholidichthys leucotaenia. The sequence goes on along the minus strand of CM035840.1, from coordinate 88,360,324 downwards.
CGCCATCGCGGAAGTAAAAAGTGCCCTAGCTAATGCAACATTGTTGGTTCACCCTGATCCCTCGGCCCGCATCACGCTAACCACAGACGCTTCAGACCTGGCCATAGGGGCGGTTGTAGAACAACACGTCGGCGGAACCTGGCAACCTTTGGCATTTTTCAGCAAATCGCTAAACCAAACTGAGCATAAATACAGCACCTTTGACAGGGAGCTGCTAGCGCTTCATTTATCCATCCGCCACTTCCAGTTCTGGTTGGAAGGGCGGCGTTTCACGGCTTTTGTAGACCACAAACCGCTCACCTTTGCGATGGCTAAAATTTCTGAACCGTGGTCAGGCAGGCAACAAAGACAGCTAGCTGCGATTTCAGAGTTCACCACAGACATTCGACATGTGGCAGGTAAACTTAACGTGGTAGCAGACTGCCTCTCTCGCACTGTGACATCGCCAGAGCGCGAGGAGACAGATTATACTACCTCAGCCGCAGAACTCTTCGCCAACACGGACACATACGCAGCCCCAATCCACGTAGGGATAGATTATGCAGCCATGGGACCATTATTATTCAATATGTATATAAATGATATATGTAAAGTTTCAGAAAAAATGGACTTAATATTGTTTGCTGATGACACTAACCTGCTATGCAGTGGAAACAACTTGGAACAACTTCTGGATACACTCGGAAAGGAATTAGGAAAGCTGAAACTGTGGTTTGATTCAAACAAATTAACGCTCAATTTAAGCAAGACAAAATTTATAGTCTTTAACAACCATCACAACTACCCAGTACCCAAACTCAGTGTAAATGGTGTAGAGATTGAAAGGGTATCCGAAACTAAATTCCTTGGAGTAATAATTGATAACAAACTGTGTTGGAAGCCACATATTAATTATATAAAAGGTAAAGTATCCAAATCAATTGCAATATTACACAGAGTGAAAAATTTGCTGAATCAACCCACACTATACACCTTGTATCATTCATTAATACTCCCATACATGACATATTGTAATGAAGTATGGGGAAATACATATAAAACAAACATATATCCACTCTTTATGCTTCAAAAGAGAGCTATTAGAATAATCAACAAAGCAGCTTACAGGGAACCAACAAACCCACTTTTTCTTGAACAAAAAACTCTCAAGTTGAAAGATCTGATCGACTTTAAAACCGCAATAATAATGTTCAAAGTGAAGAATCTATCACTGCCCGCAAATATCCAAAAGTTGTTCCAAACAAGGGAGAAACAATATCACTTCAGAGGAACATGTATATTTCAAAAGCCTACAGTGAGAACAACCACCAAGCAACACTGTATTTCAGTGCAAGGAGTCAGATTATGGAACGATTTTGGACCTGAATTAAAATCATGTACAAAGCTTGGACAATTTAAACAAAAACTAAAGGAAGAAATACTCCAAACATATTTACAAGACGACATGTAAACTCACATAAGGATTGACATTTCCAGCCTGTGTTGTGTTATAGCTTAGTTTTTCTTTTTTCTCTGTGACACTATGTCTTAGATTTGTTTTTGAATAGTAACCGCTTAACTTAGACTAGCTCAGTTTTCTTTTTCTCTCAGTCATATTTTGTCTTAGCCTTGTTTTAAATTGTAATCGCTCTTGTCTTGTTTTCTCTTTTTTCTCCTTTGAATTCTTGGATGGAATATGGGTGGGCAATATAAGCTGCGGCTTCAGCCATCACCCATTTCGGATAACTCACGTGGAATTGTATAGTAGAAGGAGTCTTTGTCTAATTTGACCTTGTTGTTATATTATACAGTTTCTTTTAACCTGTAATGTACTATCCGAAATCCGAAATAAATTCATTCATTCAAATTCATAAATTCATTCATTCATTCATTCAAATTCATTCATTCATTCATGGCGGAGGAGCAAAGTAGTGATGCGGACGTACGCGCACTCCTGTCTGGACCAACAGGGTTAAGGCTGGAGGAAAGGGGTTTACGCGACGGTGTACCCCCCCGATATGCGACATCTCAACCGGTCGACCTCGCCCGGTAGTCCCAGCTGCATGGCGCCGCCGTATTTTTGACTCAATTCACTCCCTCGCGCACCCAGGTGTGCGCGCTTCGTTTAAAATGGTCGCCGAAAAGTTTGTGTGGCCTGGCCTGCGCAAAAACGTAAAAGAATGGGCAAAGACTTGCATTTCTTGTCAGCGTGCCAAAATACACAAACACACAAAAGCCCCTCTAGAGCCTTTTCGAATCCCTGCTAGAAGGTTCGACCACGTTCATGTCGACCTCGTGGGACCACTACCTTCCTCCCACGGTTTCACACATCTGTTAACGATGATAGACCGCACTACGCACTGGCCTGAGGCGGTCCCTCTGGCGTCAACCACAGCGGAGGAAGTCGCTCGCGTTTTTTTGACAAACTGGGTGGCACGTTTCGGCGTCCCATCGGACATCACGTCCAATAGGGGGCCTTAATTTGTCTCGGAGCTTTGGTCAGCCATGGCCAGCAGCTTAGGAGCGACAATTCAACGCACCACCGCTTATCACCCTCAGGCTAATGGGTTATGCGAGCGTTTTCACAGGTCTTTAAAGGCCGCCCTCAGAGCCTCACTAACGGATACAAATTGGGTAAATAAACTTCCTTGGGTTTTATTGGGGTTGCGTGCTGCACCTAAAGAGGATCTAGACGCCTCCCCAGCAGAATTAATTTTTGCACAACCTCTCAGGCTCCCAGGTGAATTTTTACCAGAGAACCCAGAGCCAGGGCATCTTCCAGCCCCGAGGTTTTTAGGCAGCAACGGACCGGACTCTCTCCCCGGGCCGGCACATCACTCTTTTCCACGGGTTTTTGTCCCCCAAGCTTTAAAAAACGCCAAATTCATTTTTGTTAGGCATGAAGCTTTAAAACCAATTTTCCGCCCATCATACGATGGACCATTCAGAGTGCTGGAACCTGGTGATAAGCATTTTGTGCTTGATTTTGGGGACAGAAAAGAAACAGTCAGCATTGACAGACTTAAACCTGCCTTCTTGTTGAGAGACGAGCCTGTACGGTTGGCGAGAGCACCTCGGCGGGGTAGACCCCCCAAGAGAAAAGACTCAGCCCCCCTGCAGGGAACAAATAATCACTCTCCTTCCCAAGCTGCAGATTCCTTACAGGAAGGTCCCAGCAGGACGCCCGAACGGACCCACAGCAGATTCGGAAGAAGATTTAAGCCCAGACGGCACAGGGACTGATGCAAACTACTCAAAAGTTGTTCACTAATTGTGCTGTAACAGTTTAGGACTGATTTGTGATATTACTATGCTGTTATGATTACCACTGAATTCTCTACAGGAGCATAGCTGCTGGAAAGTTTCTTCTGTGTCAAGAGGTGTAGCAGTTAGTATGTCATAATAATTATCTTAAACTGTGAATTTTTCTATTGTCCTTTTCTTAGTCGTTTGGGGGGGGGCTGTGGTCTATATTAATCATATATCCCATAACCTACATATGTATAAGCATGTGAGAATGTTTGGTGACTACATATGTAAAGCGACTTCACACCTCAGAACAGGACAAAGGGTCTCAACCGCCAGTGAAGATCAAAGAGCATCCGAGGCACTACGGTGGAGACCAGATAGGTCGCCCTGACCTCCCAGGGCCAGGTGGAGGGGTACGGAGACAAAGGAGGGGATTAAGTAATGGGGGATGTCAGCTTTGATATGCATGTCTTTTGTTGTGTGTGAGTATAAGTACACAGAGCCGAATGTGTTCGCTCTCTTACTTCTTCTGCTGCTGCACTAGATGAGACTTGTTAGAGGAGCGAAGCTGATAATAAACTTTGGTTTATAAGTCACATCGCCTCGTTATTCCAAGCTCTTCTACAGTGACTCCAGAAACAAACCACAGTGGGTCTGTGAATGAAATAGAGGATAGAAACCCAAACACAATCTTTTTGGGTGCAGTTACTGAAAAGGAAATTATCGAGACTGTGAGTAAATTTAAGAACAAAAAATCAACGGACTGGAATGAAATTGACATGACAATAGTGAAAAAAGTAATTGAGGGAATTGTTAAGCCACTCACCCACATCTGTAACCTGTCATTTCAAACTGGTACATTTCCAGACAAAATGAAAATAGCAAAAGTAACACCTCTTTACAAAACAGGAGACAGTCATCGCTTCACAAATTACAGGCCAGTCTCTTTACTCTCACAATTCTCCAAAATACTTGAAAAAATATTCATTAAGAGACTGGATGATTTCATTGAAAAACACAACCTCCTTACAGATAGCCAGTATGGTTTTAGAGCAGATAAATCTACATCTTTGGCACTGATCGAACTTATAGAAGAAATTACTAGTTGTATAGACAAAAAAAAGGTTGCTGCAGGAGTATTTATAGACTTAAAGAAAGCTTTTGACACCACTGACCACAGAATACTACTAAGGAAACTGGAAAGGTATGGGATAAGAGGGGTAGGACTGAGTTGGGTGGAAAGTTATTTAAGTAACAGACAACAATTTGTACAAATTGGAGAGCACAAATCACCCTGCATGGACATCACTTGTGGTGTGCCCCAGGGGTCAGTTTTGGGACCCAAACTCTTTATCTTGTATATAAATGACATATGCCAAGTATCAAAAATTCTGACATTTATTTTGTTTGCGGATGACACAAATATCCTTTGCACTGGTGAGAATTTGCAGCAGGTTTTAGAGGTGGTCACAACTGAAATGGAAAAATTAACGCAGTGGTTCGAAAGGAGTCAGTTGAGGTGGTATGGGCATCTGATTAGGATGCCTCCTGGACGCCTTCCACTCGAGGTGTTTCAGGCACGTCCCACTGGGAGGAGACCCCGGGGCAGACCCAGGACTCGGTGGAGAGACTATGTCTCCCAGCTGGTCTGGGAACGCCTTGGTATCCCCTCTGAAGAGCTGGAGCAGGTGGCTGGGGAGAGGGAAGTCTGGGCTTCTCTGCTTGAACTGCTGCCTCCGCGACCCGGACCTCCGGAAAAGCGGTAGAAGATGGATGGATGGATGGATGGATGGTTCAACAAAAATAAATTATCTCTAAATCTAAAAAAAACCAAAGATTATGGTGTTTGGAAATTATAAAATAAATCATGAAATAATGGTAACGATAGATGATACCAGAATACAAACAGTACAGGAAAATAAGTTTCTGGGGGGGACGCTAGACAGTAAAATCTGCTGGAAACCTCACATCAGTCACATCCGGGCTAAATTAGCAAAATGTATAGGCATACTGGGGAAGATAAGACACATCTTGGACTATAAATCATTGGTCTTATTGTACAATTCACTGTTTTTACCTTATCTTAACTACTGTGTAGAAGTCTGGGGAAACACCTACAAGACCAACCTACAAGCAATATGCACATCACAAAAAAGAGCTATAAGGATAATTAACAATGCAGGATATAGAGACCATACCAATTCGTTATTCTTGAAGTCACATGTCATAAAGTTCATCGATTTAGTTAAATTTAAGACAGCACAAGTAATGTACAGGGCGATTAACAATCAACTCCCAACTAATATACAAAAAATATTTTTTAAAAAAAAGAGACAACGATCATAATTTGAGAGGAGACTTAAACTTTACAAAACCCAAGATACGTACAACCAAGAAAAGTATGTGCATATCTGTATGTGGGGTGGATTTGTGGAACAGTCTGGAGCCGGAACTGAAACTATGTACAAATAGAAATCAATTTAAAAAGAGGTATAAACACCATTTGCTGAAAGGATATATGTTAGAAGGGTAGAATTTATATGTACGATTCATTATGTTCACTCTGGGACATTATGGGACACTATGGAATGGTGGGGGGGACAGCACTGTGTGTATCTGTGTCGTTTGAGACTGGTTTTGATATATGGACTTCATTGTATGTTAGAATGGACGGGTGTTAATGTTGATCTGTAAAAAATACAGTAAATTGTTTACTTGGGATCTTAAAGGTGGTAATTTGTATAAAATTACACATGGGTGTATCGATGGAAAAGAGGAGTTGGAATTAATAAGTGTTCACTTCTTCCTTCTCCCTTTCGAACAGTGTATACTGTAACTTTATTGCATTTGCTATTTGCTTGTTTTTTGTTATATTTTTTGTGTTCGAAATAAACTATCTATCTATCTATCTATCTATCTATCTATCTATCTATCTATCTATCTATCTATATTAAAGTCACCATCCAACACTACAAGCAGATCAGGGTATTTAGAAAACCAAAAATCAAGTCTACATTCCAAAGTATCAAGTAAACCATCACTTTTTCTTTAGTATTATAACCATATACATTTATAATAAGGAATTTCTGTGCATTTATTTAGCTAACAAGAGCTACAAAATGCAGAAGAAGGCAGAGTTGAAGATCCACAGAAGAATGAGGATGACAAGATGCCACTCCAGAGTGGAGTTCCTGCAGAAAGTAGAAAAAACGGGAGCCAAACGCAATGGAGAAAGTTGCCAGTGACATCAAAGAGGTTTACAATTACATTAAATAGAGAAAAATGGCATAAAATTGTTCCACGGCCTGGTTCATCAAAATTAAGGCAACCATGAACTAACATGTTATACAACAATTTTCAAAAGAAAAATCCCTGTTGTACCCTTGCCTTCAAGAACTAGCATATCAAAGCTCCATACAGATGGAAAATTAATAGTCCATATTTAAACATCACTGCAGTTTGTACATTCCCATCCTGTGGTGTTAAATACTACTTCAAAAGGGAAAATAAGCCTGTGGGCAACAGTTGTGTCAAGATATTTGTGCTTCAAAGTGGAAAAATGGCACACAAGAAAAGTAAAAAAAAAAAAATTCAGACCAGTTGCAAGCACAAGAAGAGGAAGAATTGCAAGAGCACTACATAAGCAAATTCTACTATAGTAAAATTAAGGAAACACCAGTTGTTGAACTAATTTCAGGAAACATAACGTGAAGTCGCAACAAAAATGTTCTTAGTGATTAGTTCCGAGGTTAGACAAAGTAAAAGGATTCATGATGATGTTTTTATGAAGATGTACCTCACCCTGAATATCATGAGAAAATGTGATATTGTGGTCACCCAGCACAATGGAGACTGATATGGCTGTGTTGTGAGACATGTATATGTTGGACACTGCATATGTGATTTAACCACGATGAAGGAGAGCCAGCCCCCTGCGGTGCGGAGCCACAGAGCCTGGACCCCCTGCGGAGGACAGGGGACAGAAGACTTCCTGACCACTGAGGCTCGAGAGGAGAGAAGGGGGAGTTATGTAAATAAAAGGCTAATGAATGTGAATAAAGAGACTTTGATATAGAGGTGTGATTTCCCCCGCGAGGGAAATGGTTTGATGTGAGAATGTTTAAATGAGAGAACTTTGGTGTGTTCACTCTCTTTGTTCGCTGCTCAAGAATAAGAGCAGACAGTGGAATGATTTCTTGAATAAACTGAAATGGAAGACAATTCGGTTTCGTTATTCAAGTCTCCCCACATTGGTGACTGACGACGTTGAGAATGAACGAAGAAATTCTCAGGGTCCCGGACTCACAGCGCTCAGAGCTGGCGAGCGCAGTGGCCGTTAAGCTGCCTGATTTCTGGCAGGATAACCCACGGTCGTGGTTTCTGCAAGCAGAGTCGCAGTTCGCGCTCGCAGGAGTAACGGTGGATGACACTAAGTTCCACCATGTCATCGCTAAACTGGACAACAGCACAGCTCGGTGCGTGCAAAGCTTGGTGGAGCAGCCACCCGCGACCGACAGGTACGGCAAGCTGAAATCCACCCTCATCAAGTTTTTCACCCCCTCGGCTGAAGTGAGGGCGAGGAGGATCCTGTCTTTGCTAGACCAAGGTGGACACAGGCCGAGCGCCCTGATGGAGGAGATGATACAGCTGAGAGGTTTGGACAACGATGATTTCATTTTTCAGTTCATCTTCCTCTCCAACCTCCCGGCGCATGCGAGAAGCACGCTGGCCGGCAAAAAGTGTCACACCCTGGAGGAGTTCCGGGAGCTGGCCCAGGAGGCAGACGGGATCCTGGACGCCTGCGGCGGGCAAGCAACCACAGCAGCGACCCGAGACAGCGGGGAGCCAGAGGCGGCAGAACCAGACTGGCCGACGACGGCGGCAACACGGCCGCGACGAGGGGGAGCCAATAGCCCGGCGACAGAGGCGCGGGCACGACACAGCGGAGGAGAAGATCTCTGCTTTTACCATCGGAGGTTCGCAGAGAAGGCACGCAGGTGTGTGCCGCCCTGCATCTTCAGGAGTTCGGGAAACGGCAAGACCGGGGGTCGCTAGCAGCTTCGACCCTCGGAGAACGCAACAAGCTGCTCTACATCACGGATGCGCGCTCCGGACGAGTGTTCCTCATTGACACCGGAGCACAAGTGAGCTTCATCACCCCAACATACGCGGACCGGGTGGCTGGACCCCACGGTGACGGAGCTACAGCGGCAAATGGCTCGAACATCAACACCTACGGGAGAAGGACCTTGCCTTTATGCTTACATGGCCGCACATATGAATGGACTTTTGTAGTAGCGGCGGTGAGTTTCAACATGTTGGGCGCGGATTTTTTGTGTTCACACAATCTGTTAGTTGATCTTGCTAATAGACGGCTGGTAAATGCACTCTCTTTTTACTCTCTCCCCTGTTCAGCTCGAGTGTCCCCGCCACCAGTACAGACCCACGTCGCTACAGCAGGTGGTAAGTTTCACACACTCCTCACCCAATTTCCAGCGCTCACTGTGCCCACTTTTTCAGCGACGGTCGCGAAGCACGGGGTGAAACACTTTATCCCCACTTCTGGTCCTCCCGTGTTTGCAAAAGCTCGGCGCTTGGATGCAGTTAAGCTCGCCATTGCGCGCGAGGAGTTCGCCAGCCTGGAGAGGCTGGGCATCGTTCGTAGGTCGAAGAGCCCGTGGGCTTCGCCGCTGCACATGGTACCGAAAGCCGATGGCTCCTGGAGACCGTGCGGGGATTACCGCAGGCTAAACAACGCTACGGCACACGATCGTTATCCCATCCCGCACATTCAGGATTTTTCGGTGCACCTGGCGGGGGCGCGCATTTTTTCAAAGATTGATCTAGTTCGCGGCTATCACCAAGTCCCGGTCCAACCGGAGGACATTCCTAAAACAGCGGTAATAACCCCGTTCGGACTTTTCGAATTTTTACGCATGCCGTTTGGTCTCAAAGGGGCGGCGCAAACATTTCAGCGGATGATGGATGCCGTGTTACGCGATCTCCCGTTCGTGTTTGTGTACCTCGACGACATTTTGGTCGCGAGTACTTCAGAGGACGAACACGAAACGCACCTCACAGCAGTTTTTAGGAGGCTGGGAGAGCACGGCTTAATAGTTAACCCAGCCAAGTGCCAGTTCGGCGTTGAGCGGATTGATTTTTTGGGTCACCGCGTCTCCCCGGAGGGAGCGGTTCCGTTACCAGAGAAAGTACGCGCGGTAGCGGATTTTCCCCGTCCACAAACGGTCAAATCACTACAGGAATTCTTGGGGATGGTGAATTTTTATAACCGGTTCCTGCCCCACGCAGCTCAAATCATGCAACCGTTATATGCCGCGCTCAAAAAACAAAAGCCGACCCAGGCGGTCGAATGGTCCCCGGAGCGGGAGCGCGCGTTCACAGAGGTTAAAAAAGCCTTGGCTGACGCTGCGCTCCTGGCCCACCCAGACCCTGCAGCACGTATCGCGCTGACGACAGACGCTTCAGATTTAGCCATAGGGGCCGTTATTGAGCAACAGGTAGCCGGAGTTTGGCAGCCTTTGGCTTTCTTTAGCAAATCTTTAAGCGCGGCTGAGCGAAAATACAGCGCGTTTGACAGAGAACTGTTGGCGCTGCATTTGGCTATTCGTCATTTCCAGTTCTGGCTGGAAGGACGGTGCTTCACCGCTTATGTGGACCACAAGCCGCTCACATACACCATGGCCAAAATTTCAGATCCGTGGTCCGGCAGGCAGCAGAGGCAGCTGGCCGCAATCTCGGAATTTACCACTGACATTAGGCACGTCGCGGGCAAATTCAATGTAGTAGCGGATTGTCTCTCACGCGCGTTCACGACCCCAACACGCGCAGAGGCAGAACGGGCCACCGTGACCGCGCCGCAGGAGAGCGGCACGGTGGCGCGCGCAGCCCCGGTGCACGTGGGTATAGATTACGCAGCCATGGCAGCGGACCAGGGGGCGGACGCAGACGTGCGCGCGCTCCAGTCTGGACCAACAGGGTTGAGGCTGGAGAGCAAGTGTTTACAAACCGGTATGCCCCCCCTGATCTGCGACATGTCGACGGGGCGCCCGCGTCCGGTGGTTCCGGCCACGTGGCGCCGCCGTGTTTTTGACTCGGTCCACTCACTGGCGCACCCGGGGGTGCGCGCGTCGGTGAAACTAGTGGCGGAAAAGTTTGTTTGGCCGTGCCTGCGCAAGCACGTGAAGGAATGGGCAAAAACTTGCATTTCCTGTCAACGGGCCAAAATTCACAGGCACACAAGAGCCCCGTTAGAACCGTTCCGCATTCCGGCCAGAAGGTTCGACCATGTGCACGTCGACCTTGTGGGCCCCCTACCGGCATCACAGGGGTTCACGTATCTTTTGACAATGGTGGACCGCACCACACGTTGGCCGGAAGTGGTCCCACTTGCGACGACCACGGCCGCGGAGGTGGCTCGCGTTTTTTTAACGGCTTGGGTGGCGCGCTTCGGGGTTCCGTCGGACATTACGTCCGATAGAGGACCGCAATTCATCTCTGAGCTGTGGTCAGCGATGGCCAACGGCTTAGGAGCCAAAATTCACCGCACTACGGCTTACCACCCTCAGGCTAATGGTTTATGCGAGCGTTTTCATAGGTCTTTGAAGGCAGCACTCAGAGCGTCGCTCACGGATGCAGATTGGGTAAATAAACTTCCATGGGTTTTATTAGGGTTGCGTTCTGCGCCTAAAGAGGACTTAGACGCCTCCCCAGCGGAGCTGGTATTCGCACAAACTCTGAGGCTGCCGGGCGAGTTTTTACCAGAGCACCCAGAGCCCCCACCTCTCTCTGCTCTGGGACCGTTAGTCGGCACGGGGGCAGACACGCTCCCGGGTCCGGTTCATCACGCTTTTCCACGAGTTTTCGTCCCCAAGGCTTTGAAAAATGCCGATTTCGTTTTTGTCAGGCGCGAAGCCCTTAAAGCAACGCTCAAACCACCTTACGAAGGGCCATTTCGAGTGCTGGAGGCAGGTGATAAGCAATTTGTGCTAGATTTTGGAGACAGAAAAGAGACAGTCAGCATTGACAGACTGAAACCTGCTTTTGTCATGAAGGACGTTTCTGTACCGGTCGCGGTGGCGCCTCGACGAGGCAGGCCCCCGCAGAGGGCAATTAACCACTCTCTCCCTCAGTCAACAGACCCGAAGCAGAACAGCACCGCAGGCAAGGCGGGGCCAACGCACAGCAGATTCGGCAGACGGCTGAAGCCCAAGCGGCACACAGACTGAATGTTGGTGTTGATTATTCAGTAGTGAGTAAGGTGCTATTAAATTTTGGGAATTAGTCTGTTCTTCATCGTTTGGGGGGGGGTTATATGGCTGTGTTGTGAGACATGTATATGTTGGACACTGCATATGTGATTTAACCACGATGAAGGAGAGCCAGCCCCCTGCGGTGCGGAGCCACAGAGCCTGGACCCCCTGCGGAGGACAGGGGACAGAAGACTTCCTGACCACTGAGGCTCGAGAGGAGAGAAGGGGGAGTTATGTAAATAAAAGGCTAATGAATGTGAATAAAGAGACTTTGATATAGAGGTGTGATTTCCCCCGCGAGGGAAATGGTTTGATGTGAGAATGTTTAAATGAGAGAACTTTGGTGTGTTCACTCTCTTTGTTCGCTGCTCAAGAATAAGAGCAGACAGTGGAATGATTTCTTGAATAAACTGAAATGGAAGACAATTCGGTTTCGTTATTCAAGTCTCCCCACAACTGATACTATTCACGCTCAGCAGGGATTGCATACAGACAGAGAACCCCTGGGGGGACAACCAGAACAATGGACTATTGTTTATACATCCCGGGATTAAGGAGAAGACATAAGATAAGATAAGATAAGCCTTTATTAGTCCCACAATGGGGAAATTCCAGGATTGCAACAGCACAGGGATAGCAACACTCAGAGCAACAATCAGAAGGCAAGAGAAAAAACAAGAGCAGCAAGTATACATATGTACATATAAATATATAAATATACTGTATATATATATAGACACACAGTGCGGAGCATTGTAGCTGGATGGAATAAATATATGAATATATAAACACAGTGCGGAGCATTGTAGCTAGATGGAATAAATATGTAAATATATAAACACACACAGTGCGGAGCATTGTAGCTAGATGGAATAAATATGTGAATATATAAACACACACAGTGCGGAGCATTGTAGCTAGATCAGTGCTTCTCAATTATTTTTTGCAAAGCCCCCCTAGGAAAGAGAAAATATTTCGCCCCCCCCCCCACTCGCCGCGGTGACTATAAATAGGATCATTATCTATAAAAATTGTATAAGTATACCTAAAATTGTATCCTTTTTAACATTAACAAAAGAAAAAAGCAATATAAATCAACTTTCAACAAATATTAACTTTATTTTGCCACACAGAAACCCTGTTATAGTCTAAAACAGAAAAAAAAACCCAACTTAAAGTGCATCAAAGCGCCTGAAATAAAAAAATATGTCAATCCTTATTTAAACTAGAAACATTTTTGATCAACTGAACCATTTGATGCTGAGAAAAATAATTCAATCAATAAATAATATTAAATGTAAATTGATCTGGAACATTAACACAGGAGCACCAATATATTTAACATTTTAGTCTGAAGAAAAAGGTATAAAACATTGTGCTGATTTTTTTCTAAATCACATTAATGAAGTAAGGTTTTTTGCACTGCGCAATTTGGTACGCCACTTTAAATGATGCTAAAAGTGCTCGCTGGTTTACTGATGTAGCGTTCACAAAGCGGGATGATAGTTGGCTGCACTCCGCACGTTTTCGCCGAAAAAACCAAGCGGCTTATCAACGTGTTGAGGATGTAATGTCTGTAGGTGACGTCTTAATTTATTTGGCTTCATGCTATCCGCTGCCAACATTTTCAGACACAGTAAACACACCGGTCTTTCCTCGTCTCCCACCGTAGTCACAGTGAAGCCAAGCGCTAGATAAGCTTGGTCATATTTCCTCGTCTTAGCTTTTGGGAGACTTTCATTTGTCTCTTTACCTCTGTCTCTCTCCGCCTTTCTTTTCGTTACTGTTAAATATTTCTCCATGGTGTCTCTCGAGGGGTTTGTTGACAGCAATTTAAAAAGTTTTCAACTCCTGCACAGACTTTGACAATGAGAGCGCCACTGCACCACCTGCTGCCGTGGATGTACAATTACACTTTACACGGCAAAAGCAAAGCCTATTCCCCGGGGTCATACGCGCCCCCTGGCATTGCACCGCGCCCCCAGAGGGGGGCGCGCCCCACTATTTGAGAAGGACTGAGCTAGATGGAATAAATATGTAAATATATAAACACACACAGTGCGGAGCATTGTTGCTAGATGGAGTAAATATATAAATATATATATAAACACACAGTGCGGAGCATTGTAGCTAGATGGAATGAAACAGCACAACCGTCTACTTAGTTATCCTGCATGGTATGATTATGTACCCATACATATTGTCACCCTCCATAGCTACCGGTATTTTCCTAGTTGTATACCGGAGGGGACCATTGTGTAAGTCTATTGCGTCTTTTGCATTCAAAACTATTAGGTTGTCACATCCGGGCGCCAGTTGGTCACGCGACTGATATGTATTGACTGATATGTATAGTGTAACGTTGAGGCTGTGTTAAGGGGGCGGGGATTTTCTCGGCATGCTTGCCAGCAGAGGACGTTATCATTCGTGTGTGTTAATGCGTTATTATTGTGTCATTATATTGTTATGGTTATATTTGTTATATCATTATCGTTATATCATTATATTGTTACTGTGTCATTATATTGTATATCGTTATAAGTAGAATCAGAACAAGACTGATCATGTGGTTTTTTTTAGATTTTTTTAGATTTAGTATACTTTATTGATCCCCAGAGGGGAAATTGAGGGCATCCACCTGGATGGATGAAGCAGCCACGATACGGTGCTATCCCTTAACCATTCACACACACATTCACATCTAGGGCCACTTTAGAGTCTCCAATTAACCTAACCTGCATGTTTTTGGCATGTGGGAGGAAAGCGGAGAAATCCCGGGGTAAACCCACGCATACACGGGGAGAACATGCAAACTCCACACAGATCACTGTTGGTCAGGGGCTGGGATCGAACCCATGATCCCACGATCCCCACGATCCCCCGGCCAAGGGTAAACTGTGCTGCCGCAGTGCTAACCACTGCGCCACCGTGCAGCCCACTGTGCAACCCTTAGTGAAACGGAGGGAATGACCTGTGTATAAATAAAGCCTGTTTCATCACAGCCATCTCTCCTTTCTTGTGTGAACCCCTAATATGTCACACTGGTGTCAGAAGTGGGATATGGAGCAAATGGAAGCCAGGATCCGAGCAGAGATCCAGCAGCTGGAAGGATTCATTGCTCAGCTGAGGATGGACTACAGAGCTGAGACACTGATCCTCGGAGTTGCTCGCAGGGATGAACGGAGCAGCTGACCCGACGGGACCAGCGGACCCCGCCTTCTGCCTTTTTCAAGGCAGGGCGGGCTGAGCAGAGGAAACCAGCCCCGCTCCCCGCCCTTTTCAGGGCAAGACGGGCTGGCGATTCCACTGCAACCAGGAGTGGTGATCGACCGGGAGGCAACCGTCCCACCCATCCGGCAGCGGGCCAAGATTCCCCACTTCAATGGTGAAACCCTGCTGGATGACTACCTGGTCCAGGTCGAGCTGGCTGCTGCGCTGAACGGCTGGCCACCCGAAAAGACCGCCGTGCAGGTCGCGCTGGCCCTGGAGGGAAGGGCTCTCCGCCCGCTGTCCGATCTCCGGCCTGAGGAATGCCGCAGCTGGCCAGCGCTAAAAGGAGCGCTCTGGAGGCGGTTTGGGAGAGCGGCCAATGCTGAGCACGCAGAGGAACAGCTGGCCAACCACCGGCGAGGCAGCCGGGAGAGCCTGGGAGTCTATGCAGCGGACATATGGCTGCTGACACGACGCAGCTACCCGGATTTCGAGCCAGAAGTAGTGGAGAAGCTTGCCCTCCGGAACTTCATCCGGGGTCTCCGCCCGGCCCAGCTCCAAAGCCACATCTGGATTAACGCTGCGAGCAGCTGGGAGACGGCTGTGGCAGAAGCGGAGCGGGTGGAACCGCTAATGGATTGTACAGCTGATGCATCGGCACTGAGACAGAGAGCCTTCCACGGCTCCGGCTTCCACGGCTGAGAGCGAGGAGGAGGAGGAGCTGCGGCAGACCACGGCGGCGCGCCCACGGAGAAGACGGCCGCGGTGGCACAAGGAAGGGTGCTTCTGCTGCGGGGAGCCAGTACACATTGCACGGTACTGCCCTGCACCCACCCCACGACAAACCGATGAGCTGTCACCGCGTGTGGGCCGAATTGGACACTCGCCTGGGATGTACCTACAGTGCAGCCTGGACAACACGCCGATCCGGGCCTTGATCAACACCGGTTCTACCATCTCCTTGGTCCGACCCAGTGTGCTGCCAGGCACGGACGAGACGGCACCGCAGGGGTGGGAACCCACCGGGCGCTGCGTCACCACAGCTACCTGTGAGCGCACCAGATTGGGAGGGCGAAGAGTTCTTGTGGTGGGGGTGGCCGGCCAGAACACAAACCACCCGTTCTGGCTGGCTGACATCCAAGACCCCTGCATTATTGGATTCGATCTGCTCGCAGCATGGAGCTCAAAAATTGACACCGCCAGATCATCCCTCCTGCTGGGAACTCGGACCATCACGCTCTGCAACGGGACCCAGAGGAGGAACCCGGAGGCCTGTGTGATCGAGGGACCACCAAGACGGACCGAACCAGGCGGATCACCGTAAGAACTGGACACAACAGTGCCACCAGCACAAGCAGAGGGAGCACGATCACAGACAGAGACAGCAAGGGGGAGGATCACAACGGAGCGGGTCAACATGTCAGCAGAAATGCAGCAGGCGGTCGAGGAATTGTTCCAGCAGAGCTGCAGCGGGCTGGAATCGGGACAGACATGCCAGCTGCAGAAGCTGTTGGACTGTCGTTACTGCCAGCGGGCAGAGGATCGAGACCAGGCCGTCCCATGGGCTGCTGCTCTCCGGACCACTGTGAGCAGAAATAACACAGCGGCACACAGTTCCCTTTGGATAATCAGGCAGCTCCCCCCAGTGATGACGTCACAGAGGCCCTTGGTACGCAGCAGCTGCAGAGCGACCAGGACAGAGATCCGGTCATTTCCTGGGTTCGGTAGTGGCTGGACGCAGGCCAGCGGCCCGCCTGGGAGGCCCTGGCAGCAGCGGGGAGTCGGCAGAAGTGGGCATATGACTCCCGCTGCCAGGGGAGGGACTTTGCACCAGGAGAACGAGTCTGGGTTTTTTGCCCGGAGCGAAAAAGGGGACGGTCACCAAAACTGGCGAGCCACTGGTAGGGACCGTGCGTGGTCCTACAGAGACTGTCAGATGTGATGTACAGGGTGAGGCTAAAGAAAAGGGACCGGGTCGTGGTACTCCACCATGACCGTCTCGCCCCATATCAGCCATCCGTCCCGCGGGTGGTCGAGCCGGAGCCTTCACCCCGACCAGATACTCCGACCAAAGCACAGATGAACACTAGCGGGCCTGTACTGTACGTGCTGGTTGTCGACAACAGAGACAACCCTGACACCTGGACGGATTCGTGTTGGACTTTTGAGCTGGTCTTTTATTATTCTGGGGACAGAAACCAGTCTGGGGGGGGACAGTGTAACGTCAGGGCTGTATTAAGGGGGCGGGGATTTTCCCGGCATGCTTGCCAGCAGAGGACGTTATCATTCGTGTGTGTTAAAGCGTTATTGCTGTGTCATTATAACGCAGTTATAATGACACAGCAGTGTTATAAGTAGAATCAGAACAAGACTGATCATGTGTTTGTGCAACCCTTAGTGAAACGGAGGTCTGTGGGAATGACCTCCCCTCCTGTCTGTGTTGAAGGGTGTGTTTCAATAAAGCCTGTTTCGTCACAGCCATCTTCTCCTTTCTTCTGTGAACCCCTAATACGTCACAATATCAATATGCAAATGTGCCATGCATTCTCTCTCTTTGTATAACATGTATAAAAGAGCTTGCTATACATGCCTCAAGAGCACACACAGCACAACACGGCGCACAGCGCTACAGTGTGTCTCATGATGTTGGAGGAAAATAAAATCCTGCCACCTTCCAGCTCGCCGCATCTCACCTGAACTTATTTTTCCTCCACAATATTAAATTTCACAAGATGCCTGGATACATACACTTTCAAGTTGACCCCCTTGGTGTACATATGTACACAGAAACAGGAATAAGCATAATTGTGCAACACTTGAGAAAAAGGACCCCACTTTTCTTATACCTAGATGCCACCAGTAATACTGCATCTAAGTTCCTGGGCAAATGAAAAGGCTCTCTCACTCTTTCTGGAGGTGGTCAGAATGCACTTCCCCTCCCAGTCTGTGAAATGCTGACAAATGAACACTCCATACCACCAATCACATTCTGGCTAATGCAATTCCTCAGAAAACTATCACAGTACACCAAATTAAGAGTAGCTCAAGTTGAAACTGATTACAACTGGGCGCTACTCCAAAGTGTTCTTCTGTCATTCAATAGGGAGAACATTATGAGCTACCTGGACAGGGCTTTTGTCAGCTGTTCAAAACTGAGGATATGGAAAAACATCAAAACATTTACAGTACTGCACATATGAGCTCAAAGCTGTTACACAATCATCCATCCATCCATTCATCCATCCATCCATCCATAACAGTGTCAATAAAAGCATTCCTACTTGGCTTGCCAAGTGGGTCGACCCTGGTGACACAGGTAGAGTGCTGGACTCTGAAGCTGGAGGTCGTGAGTTCAAATAACCTGATTGGACATTACCAGTTGGGGCTTGGTAATTGACCGTTCACTCGGTTACACTTGGCGTTGCTGGAGGGACTTACTGGTGGTCAGTTCATCATATCAGTTCATCATATCAGTTCCATTCTCCATATCTCCACTAGTGTCAGAAGGCAGCCATGGAGCCTGAAAGCTTAAATGCACCTCTGACATTGGGACGATGTCAAAAATTGGAGGGAAATATGTAGCAGTGTCAATAAAAGCATTCCTACTTGGCTTGCCAAGTGGGTTGACCCTCTTGGCGACACAGGTAGAGTGCTGGACTCTGAAGCCGGAGGTCGTACCAATAACACCAAGTGTAACCAAGTGGATGGGATATTACCAACCCCCAACTGGCAACGCCCAATCGGGGGATTTGAACTCATGACTTCCGGCTTCAGAGTCTAACATTTGCATTTGCAAGGTTGCAAAACGCTACCTCCATGGTCATGGTACTCAAAATATTCTAATTGCTTTGTACAGTATTAATCTCAGCAAGCACAACACCAACACTGTCCTTTAGAATCTAAAGGCCATGGAGGATTTGACAAAAGAATGCAAGATCAATGACATGGATGAGCCTGAAAAACTAGAAGAGAGTCCCTTAGCTTGTGAGGAGGATGATGAAGACAGAAGAAATGGCCATACAATTGTTGGCAGATCTCCTTTCACACATGAGTTCAAGAAGATCTTGAAGGAACTTCAGGGGGAGCTTACAACAGAGAATGTCCGGGACCCCATGTACTGACGAAAATCCATACTTCTGCCAAGGGATTATTGACATCCTTTTTGAGAACTATCTAGGCCAGGGGTCGGGAACCTATGGCTCGCGAGCCAGATATGGCTCTTTTGATGGCTGCATCTGGCTCGCAGACAAATCTTTAATTATAAGGTTCAAGTTCAAGTGGGGTTGCCGTATTTTGCTGTCGAAAATAGCGGCCGATGTACGCATGTGCAAAAGGGTCCGCACAACGGCTTGCCGTGAGTAAACTTCCCTCGTTTTAATCACGTTGTCAGCTAACTAATTTTAGAAACCCTTTTGAGAAGATGGCTAAAAGAAAAAGAGACGAGGAGTATCGTACTTTTCAGCAGGAATGGACAGAGGAATTTGCCTTTGTGGAGAGAGCAGGTTCTGCAGTGTGTCTAATATGCAATGATAAAATTGCATCTATGAAACGGTCAAATATAAAGCGGCACTTCGACACACGCCATACTACATTTGCATCGAAATATCCTGCGGGAGACAGCAGGAAGAAAGCATGTCAAGAGCTACTGTCAAGAGTGCAAGCTAGTCAGCAGCAACTCTGTGTTTGGACCCAACAAGGTGACTGGAATTCGGCTAGCTTTGCTGGCACTTTAGCAATTGTGAGAAACGGAAAGCCATTTACAGATGGGGAGTATGCCAAAGCATTCATGCTTGATGTTGCCAGTGAACTTTTTGATGACTTTTCGGATAAAGACAAGATAATTAAACGGATAAAAGACATGCCTCTGTGGGCAAGAACTGTTCACGATCGTACCATCATGATGTCAAATCAAATTGAGGCAACGCAAGTGAAGGACATAAATGCGGCACCGTTTTTTTCTCTCGCTTTGGATGAGTCAACAGACATAAGCAATTTATCCCAGTTCAGCGTGATTGCAAGGTATGTTGTCGGTGACACACTACATGAGGAAAGTCTTGCTGTTTTGCCTATGAAAGGGACAACAAGAGGGGAGGATTTATTCAAGTCCTTCACTGAGTTCGCTAAAGAAAAAAATCTACCGATGGATAAACTTGTTTCGGTGTGCACTGATGGTGCTCCGTGCATGGTGGGGAAAAACAGAGGATTCGTAGCGCTTCTTCGTGAACATGAAAAGAGACGCATCCTAAGTTTTCACTGCATCCTACATCAGGAGGCGCTTTGTGCTCAGATGTGTGGCGAGCAGCTTGGTGAGGTGATGTCGCTGGTCGTTCAGGTGGTCAACTTTATTGTTGCCCGAGCTTTAAATGATCGCCAGTTTAAAACACTGCTGGATGAAGTTGGGAATAATTATCCTGGTCTGCTTCTGCACAGCAACGTGCGTTGGTTGTCAAGGGGGAAGGTGCTCAGCCGTTTTGCGGCTTGTCTGAGCGAAATCCGGACTTTTCTTAAAATGAAAAATGTCGAGCATCCCGAGTTAGCTGACACTGAGTGGCTCCTGAAGTTCTACTATCTCGTGGACATGACTGAACATCTAAACCAGCTCAATGTGAAAATGCAAGGCGTTGGAAATACAATCTTATCCCTGCAACAAGCAGTGTTTACATTTGAAAACAAGCTAGAACTCTTCATCGCCGACAATGAAACAGGTCGTTTACTACACTTTGAAAAACTGGGAGAGTTTAAAGATGCATGCACAGCAAGTGACCCTGCTCAACATCTTGATCTTCAGCAGCTAACAGGCTTCACATCTAATCTCCTGCAGTCATTCAAAGCACGCTTTGGAGAATTTCGCGAGCGCACTCGTCTTTTTAAGTTCATCACCCATCCACAGGAGTGTGCAGTGGACAGCGCTGACCTAAGTTACATCCCCGGTGTCTCCATCAGAGATTTTGAGCTACAAGCTGCTGACCTGAAGGCCTCAGACATGTGGGTGAATAAGTTCAAGTTACTGAATAAAGATTTGGAAAGACTTGCACGACAGCAAGCAGAGTTGGCGAGCCAACACAAGTGGGCAGAAATGAAAAAACTTCAACCCACAGACCAGCTGATTGTCAAAACTTGGAATGCGCTTCCCGTCACATACCACACACTGCAGCGTGTGAGTATTGCTGTACTGACAATGTTTGGCTCTATATATGCATGTGAGCAGTCTTTCTCACATCTAAAGAACATTAAGACCAACCTACGATCATGTTTAACGGATGGAAGTCTCAACGCCTGCATGAAGCTTAACCTCACCACGTATCAACCAGACTACAAAGCCATCAGCAAAACCATGCAGCACCAGAAGTCGCATTAATGGTAAGAAATACTCATCATTGATTAGCAACAGCATAACAATGTTATTAAAAAGAATTCAGAGACTTATTGTACTGTGACGTTTGCAAGGTTCACACAAAGAAAATGGAGCAAGATGGTTATGATGAACGGGTTTTATTTTACACACCACCGACCCCCAACCCACTTCTGAGCACAGAGAGGAGGGGAGGTCATTCTCCCAGACCTCAGTTTCAATCATGGTTACACACATGATACATCTTGCCCTAATCCTGCTAAACACTGCTGGGTCATTATAACGCAGTTATAATGACACAGCAGTATAACTCAGTAATAACACATTTAATACACACACAGAGTAACGTTTTCAACTGGCAAAGCATGCTGGGAAATCCCTGCCCCCCTTAAAATGACCCCGACGTTACAGTACTTTAAAAGTGTTGAAATTACACAAAATGCACACATTTACTTGTATTTTTAGTTTGAAACATATTGTATGGCTCTCACGGAATTACATTTAAAAATATGTGGTGTTCATGGCTCTCTCAGCCAAAAAGGTTCCCGACCCCTGATCTAGGCCTTTTCCCCCTTTGGAGTGGACTGCTGTTGGGGAACTTGCAAAAGTATGCTTCTGACAAAGATGATGACACTTTTGGCCCATATAAAAGAAGGGACACAAACTGTCACGTGGAAAGATGGTTTGGAATTGTTAAAAAGTCCATCCTTTGGTAACAGAGTACTAAAAACTTGGATGGATGGTGTGTGAGGGGATTTTTGGTGAAGCTGCACTTAATACCTGAGAAGCTATTGAATTTTATTTCAAATAAATATTTCCAAAAAATATGAAAAAATGTTTTTTACTCAACCTAAGTGATGTAATATGACCATCAGATGATCGATGATGTGTGAGGTGAGTTTGGTGAAGTTGCACTCAGTGTAGAAATGTTTAACTATCATTTCTCATAAATATTTCCCTAATCTATGGTATTGTTTTGATCAAACTAACAAGTGTTACTAACAGGAGACCCTAGTGGCTGGGCAGTATTTAGTGGCACTGACCCTGATGATGCTGAAATTTAATCCTAATAAATATTCCCAGAACCTATGAAAAAATGTCTTTAATCCAAACTATGTGTTTTAGTCTGACTAGAAGAAGATGGATTGCATGTGAGGTGATTTTGGTGGAGCCACACTTTATCATTTTCAAGTTTTTTGATATTTTTTAAATAAATATTTCCCCGAACTATGAAAAATAAAATTTATGCAAACTAAGCATTTTAGTCTGACCAAAACGACACAGTTGATGTATGAACTGATTCTGGTGACGTTACTCCTTATGATCATGACAGTATTCAATCTTAAGTTGTTTTTTTTCCCTCGGTATTGCAATTTTCAGACGGTCCCTGCCAGACACCAAATTTAAAGTTTTTGATCATATCTAATCTAATCTTGCCGTAAAAGCTCGTAATAATATTGATATGCCGTATTGTTTCAATGGTAAACTGCCGTTTTTTCTTACCTCAGCGCTGTTGCGATGAGCGCGTTCGAAGTACCCGGATGCAGTAACACAACTCCACCACACGTCGGCAGTAGCAACAGTTAGTAACATCTAATGTTTGGCAGCGAGAAGTTTTATTTACATCCGGTGAACGGGTGCGCTGCATCATTTTTTATCCGATGCTTGTATCACTGAACGATAAAGAAGTGAAGTTAGCTGAAGGTAAATATTCTCATATCCCCTTTATTTTTAAAATGTCACAGTGATTTTGTCATGTGTCATCCTCCCAAATATCGGGGCTGATTTAGCTCCTCAGCATCCAGCTTAGCTCTCTGCAGGCGTTAACATTAGCTACACCCACGAACGCAGCTGAGCTAGCGTACATTGCATGGCTAGTTATTAGCTCTAATCTATTAAGTACTCAGTTTAAGTACTTAGTTATTATATACTTATTTGTAAACGGTTTGCATTATTTCATGCTTAACTGATTTTGAATTTTGAGCCGTTTTTCAAATGGCACCTCTCGATTACGTGGTTCGTAACTGAACTTTTGAGTAGTTCCTTCTGGAATGCAGGTCAAGTCTGTGTTGCATGATGGATGAAGTCATAGGCCTGTTAATTAATTTATGAAAACAGGGATCTTTGCGGTCTTTTAGAAACCTTTACCATCAAGCAAGCTATTATCAATTGTTTCAGTTTTTAGTTTAGTTCTGCCTTAAATACTCTGGGAATTAACAGTAAGAAAGAAAAATAGAATACACAACACAGGGAGGTCATTATTTGAAGCCTCGTTCTAAGTATCAGCAGAATTTTATGCTTACAACAAACATTATTACATATTAAAGTGAAAACAAAAATGTGAAAGTGTAGACCAGGGGTGTCAAACTCATTCCATGGAGGGCCAAGACCCTGCATGTTTTACTTCCGCCCAGTATCTTCAGCAGGTGTTTTTACTGATCAGCAATCAGTGGGAAGAATTCAGTGAAATCACCTGTTGAAGACACTGGGTGGTGGTAAAACCTGCAGGGTCTTGGCCCTCCATGGAATGAGTTTGACACTCCTGGTGTAGACCCAAGCAATTCAAAATCAGCGAGAGCATTTGTGTCTTCACATCTGGTTAGGTAAGGCCATATCTACCAAAATATACAAGGCAGTGGCTATGGATACGGAAGCTGTATCCTTATACGAAATGTCTATTAGGACGGAAGAGTTAACAATCTGAAAAAAGTCTTTCAGGTCAACTCCAAGCCAGCTGCTGCTGTGGCTTGGGTAGATAGTACATTGGGCCTGTGATCGGAAGGATGCTGGTTTGCGTCCTGCTATCGGCACATTGTCCAAACCATTTTACTTGATATGAGATGAAATTTAGACTTAAAATTAAGAGGTTAGCCTCAGGATTTGGAAGTGGGTAAGGTTCAGAAGGTAGTAAATAGATATTAATTAAAATTTTGAAACAAATAAATGCCTCAGATTTCTGTACCCGTAACTTGCTGCTTTTAAGATATGCATTAATAGAATGTACTGGCCAATCAGATTTGAGCCGTACCTGTAACAAGAATTCTACGGGTATGGTTCCATATCCATAGCCACTGCCAATATACAAAGAGTGAAATCAATCAGATGTTAAGAACAGATATACAATGCACTTTATCAACCATACAAAATTACACAATGTGTCAATTTCTGTTGTCTTTATTTATTTAAATAGCTGTTTAATATTATCAATGATGGCCAGATGCCGCTTTCTTGAAGGCTTGAAGCATTTCATCAAATTGGTTCATATGGACGAAGCCTCATGTGAAACTTCATTTGCTTTACTAGGCCATTAACTGGACAAAAAATATATAACATGCAGACTTTTACAAAGGCATTATTGGTTTAATGTATATTTTTTTCCATTTCAATAAATGTACTGTCTTTCAAGAAATACCAATGATCATAAGGGAAAAAAATAAATAATAAAACTGGGGTGACTACAGTGAAAGTGCTTGTGTTACTTGGTGTGCTTGTGCTACTTATCCATTTTTATTGAGAAATAATAACTTTTCAACAGTGTTTGGACTAAGGCGATTTCGTTTTTTGAGATAATTTCACCAGCTTTGGATAATACTCTCTCACAGGGCACGGAGGATGCAGCTGTGCAAAGGAAGGCTACTGCAAGTTCGTACAGTGCAGGGTAGACACGTTTCTGTCTTTCCCAGTACATTCACCTCTGTTTCCTTATTCTCATGCAGGACACAATAGTGCCACAGCACAGATGATGCGTTATTGTTGTATCCAAGCTCTCTGAAGCACAACAGACACTTCATCTTGCAAATAAAAATAAATGTAATTAAATTACAAAAATGGCATGACCCGGCTGGGACTTGAACCCCGGCCTCCCCGTTGTGGGGCAGATGCTCTACCTCTAAGCCACCACTCCAGTTACAAGAAATATCCACCATTTGTGAAAAATGCACCAACTTAATAACTGTAAATACCTTGTTGGAAGAAATAATGAATGAATGAATGAGATCAAAATGTTCCCAAACGGGAGAAGTCCATCTTTTTAGTGTTGACTCCATCTGAAAATGAAGAATTTGGCTGTGACAAACCTCATACACAATCAAAGATCTGTTAGCACAAAACACGAGGGACAGGGATTTCCATTGTGTATTGCTGCTCACTTTATTTCATGTTGCGTGCAAAATCATTAACCGCCTCCTGACCCAGTCATGGGGTACGACCAACCGGCGAGGCTTCCGATGTCATCACATACGTCAGCAATACACGCCTCGAAACGTGCTTCACCAAATATTTCCTGGATTACTTGGTGCACACTCCGAAGCTCCGGTGCCAGATGTCCCATCGCTAATTATTATTATTCATTGATGTACAATGTTTGTGTTTGTCACATGCTGTGTTCCCCTCCATGAATCACCACCTTTTTGTGGTGGAAGGGTTTGCATGTCCTAATGATCCCAGGAGCTATGTTGTCAGGGATAATTTCCTCCTGGTAGGGTCTCCAAAAGTAAAGTGGTCATGGGTGAAGGGCCAGACTGAAAACAATCCATAAGATCCTCATTAAGAAGTGACATCAAGGCTCCAGCGTACCCCACCCATTTTGGGGTTACCAGAGCTTGCGAGCAAGCACTTGGCAACTGGGTTTCTGTCCGTAGGACCTAGCCTGAGCGAGCCACGTGTAGGAGGGCTCATGGTGCTGTGAGCTGGCTGGTACTCTATACCCCCGGATAAGCAGTAGAAAATGGATATGTTGTGTTTTAAAGAAAGCTTTATCTCCTTTTTTATTTTATTGTGATTTATGGAAAATTACAAATAAAAGAATTGGATCTAAAAAAATATGCATTTAGTTAAACCTGTGGGTTTAACATATTGAAGCCACATTTTAGACTGCTTGCTCAATGAAAAGTTGCACAACAGCGGTGAAATATCCTTTTAAGCATCTTAAAACTTTAATGAAGAGGAGCATTTTGCAAGATTTAAAAAAAAAAAAAAAAAAAAAAACAGATCAGAACATTACTTCAGAGAAATTTAGGCAAACAAAATATGAGGGGTACAATATGAATGAATCAGTGAATGTGTTATAAAGTATTGTGTGAACTGATGAGGAACATTTCTTTCTACTGAATCTGTCTTATAAATGACAACAGGAATTTGGCAGATATGAGCCATGTCACTCTTTATTTCTTGGAATTTGGATGACATTTTGTGAGGATCTAAAAGTTTGTAACTAGGAAAGGTACCACTAAATATTACACTAAAAGAGACAAATATATTGATAGTAAAGTGTGTGGACCCAACTTGCAGTAGCCTATTGGCTGATCTTTTGAATGATATGGGCTTTTTGGTATACTTTATTAATCCCAGAGAGAAATTCAGAGCATCCTCCTGGATGAGGCAGCTAAGGTGTGGTGCCAGTCCCTTCACCGTTCACACACACATTCACACCTAGGGCCACTTTAGAGTCTCCAATTAACTTAACTTGCATGTCTTTGGCCTGTGGGAGGAAACCGGATTAGTAAGCCCATGCAGACACGGGAAGAACATGCAAACTCCACACAGAAGGGTCACCGATGGTCGGGGTGGGATCAAACCCATGATGGTCAGGGGTGGGATCGATTCTGTGACCTTGCTGTGCTGCCACAGTGCTGACAACTGCGTCACTGAGCTGCCCATTCTCTTACTGTACAGTGTTTATCATATCCTCAAGTTAAATTATTTGGTAGCTCTTTACAAACCATAAATGTTTATATCATTGTTTTCTTTACCATACAGATTATTAAACAACAATGCACATTCCAAAAGTATTATCTTAATAAAGCCAAGAATTGTTCATGCTGAAAGTTTGATTTTGTGACTTTCTCTGAGGGAGGAAGCAACAATGGAGTCCAATGACGACGGTGGGCTCAGCGTTGGTGGCTCAGTTGCAGAGGAGAACTACTTCTTGGGATACACATTCACTGACCGCTCCCACTCCAGCCGAGTGGTGAAGAGCATTATGGACCTCTGCCTGGAGGACGGCCTGTTTGCTGACGTCACCATCACTGTGGACGGCAAAGAGTTTCATCTGCACCGACTGGTGCTGTCAGCCCAGAGCAACTTCTTCCGCTCCATGTTCACCTCCAATCTGAAAGAGTCCCATGACCGCAGTATTGAGCTGAAGGATGTGAGTGCCACTGTCTTTCAGCTGCTGATTGACTACATCTACCACGGTACGATTAAACTAAGGGTGGAGGAGCTGCAGGACACCTATGAAATGGCCGACATGTATCAGCTGACTGCTTTGTTTGAAGAGTGCTCACGTTTCCTCTCTCGAACTGTAGAAGTCAAGAACTGCTTACAGGTGAGTTATTTACTTGTTTGTCACTCTCCTGACAGTCCTTGTTACTCTACAGTGATGATGCAGTGTTAGTATTTCCTTCTTTTTGTGTAGGTGATGTGGCTCGCAGACAGACACAGCGACCAGGAACTGTATACTGCAGCCAAGCACTGTGCTAAAATCCACCTGGCTCAACTGCATCAGACTGAAGAATTCCTTAATCTGCCTTTCTGTCTGCTTTTGGACATCATCAAAGGTTTTACAGTTTGTTTTTCTGTTGCAGTGCACCAGATCAATGTTATTGCGTATTTTAAAAACTAATTTAATCAGTTTAAAATGATAATCCCTGCAGTCTTTTTCCAAAGTGTACGTTTTACTACATTCTTTTTTCAACTCTGGCACTTTTGTTTGTAATTATTATTCTATACTGTGAACATATTACCGACCAAATGCAGTTGGAAACTGATTTATTGATTTAAAAGAGCTTGTATTTTTGTTCAGATGGCGTCCCAAGTTCCCAGAATCCTAAAGTCGCCATCGAGTCATGGATTAATCACAACAGGGTTGAGAGAGAGGAGTTTTCGTGTATCCTGCAAGAAAATCTCAAGGTTAGAAGCTGTCAGTTTGCTTCATATCGCGATTGTTCTGTTAATAGGTGGGAAAAAAGAAATTTAGTGTTTTAATTTCAACACAAAATTATTCTGATGTATTTCCACATTATTGTTTATCTTGAGGGTGGTTCAACAGAACAGTTTATTGTCCAGAATTGCCAGTGCCATGAGACTTATTATGCAGGAAGAAAGGAATGTATTGTTTATACTCACTGGCCATTGTACTGGGTACAACTGTTCAAGGGTTTGTTGATGCAAATTTCTAATCAGGCATTCACATGGCATCAGGTTAATGCATTTAGGCATGAAGACATGGTCAAGTGAGCTGTTGAAGTTTAAACTGAGCATCAGAATTGGGGCAAAGGCGATTTAAATGACTTTGGTCTGAAAAAGAGAAAATATCAGTAGCAGTTTTCTGGGCCCAAAAGCCTTGTTGATGCCAGAGGTAAAAGTAGAATGGACTGGCTCGAGCTGACAGAAGGACAACAATAAGCCCAGTAAGCACTCATTACTACTGAGGTATACAGAAGAGAATGTCTGAAGGAACAACACATGGAACCTTGAGGCAAATGGCCTACAGCAGGAGAAGACCTCAACTGGTGCCATTCCTGTCAGCTAAGAACATGAATCTGATGCTACAATTCACACAGACCCACCAAAATTGGACAATAAAAAATTGAAAAAAAACAACAAAAAAACACCCCCCAACATTGTCTGGTCTGAGTCTCAGTTTTTGCTGTAGCGTTTGGATGGTAGGATCAGAATTTGGTGTAAATATGAAAGGATGAATGCATGCATGGAGCATCATGGATGTGCAGCCTACAGATCTTCAGCAGCTGTTGGATGCTAGCATATCTATATGGACTCTGTGGTGCCATGAAGAATTAAGGCAGGCCTCAAGGCAATATGGAGCGAATCCGGTAATCGGCATGGGTGTACTTATTAAAGTGGCCAGTGAGGGTGTATTGTGATTTTCAGTCTTGGTTTTTAAAATTATCGACTCTTGGTGCTTTGTGCTAGTCACATAGTGCATTTTGCAGAGATTAATTTTAAGTGTTGACATGCTCAAGGACATATACTAGTGCAGCTCAAAAAATTAGAATATCATGAAAATTTTCATTTCTTTTTTCATGTTTTTTATTCCTTACAAGTGGAAATATTTCAAGCCTTTTTTGTATTAATTTGATAATGATTTATACCTCATTAAGAACATAAATCTAATATTTAAATTATTAGAATATTTCATTTGAAGTTTGAGTAAATTAATCTTTCTCACAGTCATACCTAAGGACAATTTAGAATCCCCAGTTTTGATGCCAATTAACCTAACTTGCATGTTTTTGGCATGTGGGAATGGTTGTCTGTCTCTCTGTGTTGGCCCTGCGATGGACTGGCGATCTGTCCAGGGTGTACCCTGCCTCTCGCCCAAAGATGCTGGGATAGGCTCCAGTCCCCCCACGACCCGAAAAGGATTAAGCGGAAGAAGATGAATGAATGAATGAATAAATTAATCTTTAAATGCTATAAACACTGTTCATCTTCCCGACCATTTCAGTACACACACCCATATTGATGGGAAAGACTACTGACTTGACAGTTGTCAAGAAGTTAATCATCAACACATTCTACAAAGAGGGTAAGCCACAGAGGGCCATATTACAACAATTTATTCAAGATTCAAAGGCTTTATTATCATGTGCACATTTAAGAAATGCTACATTTCCTGAGCAATGAAATTCTTACTTTGCTGTCCGAACGAATGCCAAGGTAAAAGGTACAGAAACAACAATTCTAATAAGGTCATGACACACTAACACAGTAACTCAATCCTAATACTAATGGATGCCAATAACACACACACCAACACACAGTTAGGCAGTTAGGACTCCTTAAGCCCACCTTGATACTAAATACTAAAACTAATGAATACTAATAACACTATGTACAGAGTGCAAATGAGCATTGTGCAACGAGCAGTGTATAATTACAAATTAGTACCCGGTGCTAATTTCTGTAGCGGTAGTACCAGGAGACTGTGCATGATAATTAGCAGCAGAGATGATATGGACATCAGCCAGGTGATATTATATCTACTGTACAGGTGAGCAGTGTGCAAATTTAGCAGCTGGTGTGTGAGTTCCTATATGCAGAGCTGTGTTACGGAGTTTTGGGAGTTGTTATCTGTTCAGGAGTCTGATGGCAGTGGGAAAGAAGGAGTTTTTCAGTCTGGTTGTCCTGCATTTCACACTTCTGTACCTCCGGTCTGAGGGTAGAAGTGTGAACAATCTGTGTTGGGGTGGGTGGGGTCCCGGAGGATGGCGTCAGCTCTCCTTTGGACTCTGTGGTGGTAGATGCTCTGCAGAGAGGGGAGTGGAGTCCTGATGATCTTCTCCGCTGTCTTCACCACTCTCTGCAGGTGTTTGCAGTCCAGGGCAGTGGTGCTGCCATACCACGCAGTGATACAGTTAGTCAGGATGCTCTCGATGATGCAGCTGTAGAAATTGTTGAGGATCCTGGAGGACATGCCAAACTTCTTCAGCCTCCTCAGAAAGTACAGTCGCTGTTGAGCTCTCTTAACCAGCTCTGTGGTGTTGTGTGCCCACATAAGGTCCTCGCTGATGTGGATGCCCAGGTATTTAAAGCTGCTCACCCTCTCCATCTCAAGCTTCCGGGTGAACAGCAGCCGATGGGGTCTTCTCCTCCCTTTCCTCATGTCCACTATCATTTCCTTTGTCTTGTCCGTGTTGATGGTGAGATTGTTGTCCTCACGCCATGACACCAGGTTGGTCACCTCCCTCCTGTAGGATGCTTCGTCATCACCAGTGATGCGTCCTATCACTGCTGTGTCATCCGCAGACTTTAGGATGATGTTGTCCTTGTGGGAGGCAACACAGTCATGGATGAAGAGGCTGTAGAGGATGGGGATGAGAACCCAACCCTGTGGGACACCTGTGTTCGTGATGATGCTGGCTGAGGTCCTGTTACCCATCCTGGCAGACTGGGGCCTGCCAGTTAGAAAGTCCAGTAGCCAGTCACAGAGGGTGGGGTGCAGGCCAAGTGAAGACAGTTTTATTTATTTAAGTTTTTGTAAAGGGTATACAGGTCATTACAGCATTGCATTGTTTACATTTTCATCACATGTTCCCTTATTTTTTGCTATTTGACAACATTGGTAGGATAGTTATTACAACACCCCCTTTTTTTTAAAGTGAAAGAAAAAGTGAAATTAAGGAGAATTAAATAAAAGAAAAAAAAAAAACCCCAACGAATAAACAAACAAACAGAACAGCAAAAAACAAACAAACAGAAAATTAAGTAATTAAAAGTAAAAGAGCAACTGAGTAGCATTGGAACAAAGAGCGGGACCATTATTGAAATGGTATTTGTCAAAGATTAGATCTAATGGAAGACACATATGCGATCCAGGGTTGCCAAAAGTTCATGAACCCATCCATGTCCTGTCTCAGTGCGAATGTCAACTTTTCCATCGAGTAAATGTCTTGAATCACGTTAATCCAATCTTCAGGTGTAGGACAGTCCTTCAGCATCCATTTTTTAGTTGGGGCTTTTTTACTTGCCAATATTAAAACATTGAATAAGTATTTATCTCCTCGTCTTTCCAGTGAGTCCGGTAGTAAACCCAAATACAAAGTTACAAAAGAAAAGGGAACTGTTATTTTGAATATTTTCCCCAGTATTGTCTGTACGTTGGTCCAATATTGGTGGATAACTGGGCATGACCAAAACACATGAAAATGATTTGCAGTCTTTTCACCACACAAGCGCCAACAGTTCAACCCCTTATGGGTAAATTTGTTTTGTGCAAGTGTTCTGAAAAATCTTACCAAGTTTTTCCATCCAAATTCTCTCCACTGCAGGGATGAGGCACTTTTCCATTGCTGTTTATTTAGCTTTTCCCATATTTCCAATTGTAAAGTGAAATTCCCCTCTTTTTCCCATCTCTCTTTTATATAAGATGTGTTGTCTCCTTTTAAGTCTTGAAGACCTTGGTATATTTTAGAAATGTATCTGATCCCTGGGATCCCTTTATATGCCATTAAGAAGACCTTCAGAACACCTGACTGGGCCCTTTCCAAATCCTCCTTTTTAAGTATATTGTTTATGTGGTGTCTAAGCTGAAAGAACCTGTAAAGATCTTGATTTATTAGACCTTGTTTTTTCAAATCTTCAAAACTTCTTAAAGTTTGCCCCTTAAAAAAATCGTAATATTTTATCAGCCCTTTCTCTTTCCACTCTTTAAATCTAGTGTCTGTTTTATTGGGGGTAAAGTCTTGATCATAGGCAATCCATTGCAGAAGTCGATAGGGCTCTTTGGCTAATTTTTAGCGGGGTCTCTATCCATGGATTAGTGTTATTCAAGAGTTTAGTTAAGGCATTGTTCCCTATTATCGCCTCTAGGGGGATGTCACTTGTTATTTGGCATTCCATCTCCTTCCATTGTGCAGTGTAGACTGGGTTACATATCTCTACTAAAGTTTTAATTTGTGCAGCTATAAAATAGTCCCTGATATTTGGCAGCGCGAGCCCACCTTTGTCTTTGTTTAGCTGTAGGGTTCTATATCTGATTCTAGGTCTCTTACTCTGCCATATGAATCTTGAGATCCTTCTGTCCAGCTCCTGCCATGTTTTTTTGGGAGGTTCTACCGGTATTGTTTGGAAAAGGTATAGAAGACGTGGAAGTATATTCATTTTGACTGCTTCAATTCTTTGTGCAGTACCTAAGAATGGTATCATATTCCATCTTTCTAGGTCAGATTTTATTTTTGTCACCAGTGGATCATAGTTTAGTGTTATAATTTTGTCGAGTTGTTTCGGGATATTGACCCCCAGATATTTCATAGATTCCAACTCCCAGTTAGTTTTGAGTT
Source organism: Pholidichthys leucotaenia (assembly GCA_020510985.1). Taxonomy (NCBI): domain Eukaryota; kingdom Metazoa; phylum Chordata; class Actinopteri; order Cichliformes; family Pholidichthyidae; genus Pholidichthys; species Pholidichthys leucotaenia. The sequence continues at coordinate 88,327,463 of CM035840.1, read as the reverse complement.
CACTTAGTGAAAAATGATTTGGGTCATAGTTGAATGTTAAAACTTGGGTTTTATGCATGTTTAATTTGTACCCCGATAAATCTCCATAGTCTGAAAAAACTGAGATTAGTTCTGGTAGAGAAGTGTCTGGCTGCCCTAGGTATATTAAAATGTCATCAGCAAAGAGTGCTATTTTATGTTCCTTCTGACCAAGTGTAATACCTTGAATTTCTTGATTTTGTCTTATCCATTGGCTCAGAGGTTCTATGAAGATTGCAAAGAGCAGTGGAGACAGGGGGCAGCCTTGACGACATCCTCTTTCCAGCTCAAAAGATGATGATAAATTACCGTTAATCCTTATTTTAGCTGTTGGTTTTTTATATAATGCCTGTATAGTTCTAATGAAGTTGTTATGAAAATTGAAACTGGATAAGATTCTATATAGGAAAGACCAGTCAACCGAATCGAATGCTTTTTCAGCATCTAATCCCAATATGACTGCATTTAAGTTATATTTTTTTATATGATGAATTATGTGTAAAGTGCGTCTAATGTTGTCTTGTGTCTGTCTTTGTCTTATAAAACCTGTTTGGTCTAAGTGAATTAAGTCTGTCAGTATGTTTTCTAACCTTTTGGCAAGGATAGTGGTAAAAAGCTTATAGTCCTGATTTAATACACTGATTGGTCTGTAGTTGGAGCATTCTAGTTTATCCTTTTCAGGTTTAGGTATAACTGCAATGACCCCTTCTCTCCAGGAGGGGGGGATTTCCCCTGTGTGGAGGACGTAGTTAAATGTTTTCAGGAGGAGAGGAGATAGTTGCTGTTTAAAGGTTTTGTGCCATTCTGCTGTATAGCCATCTGCTCCTGGGGATTTGTTAGCTTTAAGTTTCATAATTGCTTTTTCCAATTCTTTAGGTTGTATTTCTGACAGTAGGGTTTTATTTTGTGATTCCGTAAGTTGGGGAAGGTTTAATGTGTTTAGGAATGTCTCGGATGCATTTTTATGTTTTTTGTGGGAGTATAAGTTCTTGTAGTAATTCTCGAAACTTTTAAGAATATCCTGAATTCTAAATTTTATTTCCTTTGATACTGGGTCTCTGATTTTGTAGATTGCTCTTTCTGTTTGTCGTTTCCTCAATTTATAGGCTAGTAATTTTGCCGATTTACTGCCTGCTTCATAGTGTTTTTGTTTCAGAAATGTAAGTTTCTTCTGGATTTCTATTGTGTAGATCTCATTTATTTGATTTTTAATTTCTTTAATCTTGAGCGAGCCATTAGAATGAGTGTTGTCTTTGTGTTCTTTTTCTAGGTTCTTGAGTTCTGACTCTAGTGTGATTAGTTTTTCTTGTCTCAGTTTCTTTTGGGTTGCCAGTTTTGCAATAATTTTTCCCCTTATTACAGCTTTGCACGCATCCCACAGTATTAAAGGGGATACTTCTCCATTATCGTTTTCTTCCAAATATCTGAGAATATCTGATTCCAATTCATCTTTCAGTGGTCCTTTCAGGACATTTGAATTCAACCTCCAGGAAAATGTATTATTTGTGTATTTTTGGATGTTTAAGTCCATATAGATCGGACTGTGGTCAGAGAGATCCATCAGTCCTATTTTACATGCTTTTACTCTTCCAATGTCTCTATTAAACATAAAAACGTAATCAATCCTTGAGTAAGATGAATGTGGTGTTGAATAAAAAGTATCATCTTTTACATTGGGGTTGAATTCCCTCCATACGTCACAGATTCCCATTTCTTTTAGTAGCATCCGAGTATTCCTATTTTGGGTGTTATTTTGATGTGAAGAATTACCTGTTGCATCCCAGTATGGATTCAGTCTTAGATTGAAGTCTCCACCACATATCACTCAACCTTGGGCTTTAGTTATCATTAGGTCGAATACATTTTTATACAATTTCCATTTAGCCCCTGGTGGGGCATATACATTCAGCAGGGTGATATCTTCTCCCTCTAGCCGCCCAGTTACCAAACTGTACCTCCCTTCTTTATCTTTGTGTTCTGATTTTTTTTCAAATGTAATTTTGGTTGATATCAATGTCGCTACTCCCCTCCTCCTCCCTGATTTATATGAAGATGAAGAGATCATTTTAAACCCTTGTCTATTGAGTTTAGTGTGTTCCACGTCTGTTAGGTGGGTTTCTTGTAAAAATATTATTTCTGCTTTGTCTTTTTTCATTTTGCGTAGAATCTTGGATCTTTTAACTGGATTCAGGATCCCTTTTACATTATATGAGGCTATTTTGGTTACACCCTGTTTCTCCATTGTATTTTCTTATTTAGTATAACAGTGTGGTGGCCCTCTTTTTTGCTACTCAGAAACTGAAAGAACATTAAGAACATAAAAAACATTAAGAACATAGTGTACGAAACTTTAAAACAAAAAACTGTCAAAAAAATTTCCTGAGCTGGGGTCTCTTTAAAGACCCTGTAAGAGCCCTGATGGAGTGTAGGCTCTGAGGGAAATTCCTCAAACTCTGTTACGTGTTGAGGGCCCTCTCTTACCCCTGTAAGTTGTCCCATGTTTTTAACGTGAATTTCAGATCCCAATCCGAATTTGTAATTATTTTTTTTTTTTTTTTTTTTTTTTTTTTTTTTTTTTAATGCCTATACCCTATGAGATTGTGTGCACCCTCCCACCCCCATCACAGCAAACATTCACTCTAATACAGTATTTGTTAGTGTGGAGAGAACATGTGGGTCATTGTTACGTTTCTATTTTAACATGATTTTTTTTTTTTCCCCCTTTAAAGTAAAAAGACATTTGTTTCTAATGCTATAACTGCTCCATGAAAGGTTTTACCACATGCTGATTCTGCATCTCCTTTAATGTTTGTTACCTTGTAGGAGGGGGGGTGGAAGTGCAGAGTGACTGAAAAGAAAAAAAAACCCCAAAAAGGTCGCTATTCCTTCCTGGAACTGGAAAGCTTATCTTTGTAGCTCTGGGGCTGGATTTCCCGCTGCTGGCCCGTGGTTTTTGAAGGTCTCTGAGTGGACCACGTTTGAGCTCTGATCTTTTCGCTCAGATTCGCTGCGGGTTTAAACACCGTTACTGGGAGCCCTCTTCTTGCCATGTCAATTGTTGCTTCTTCCGCTGAATTATAAAGACATGACTCTTCACCGTAAAAGACCCTTAGCTTCGCCGGAAATGGCGTCTGAAAGCGTAGATTCTGTTCCCGTAGAACCTTTTTGGCGTCGTTATATTCCCGTCGCTTTTTAAGAACCTCAGGGGCGTAATCATGCTCCACGAAGACTTTTCTTTCATGATGCATAAATCCTTTTTTCTGCCAAGCCCGTCTTACAGCCTCTTGTTTTATTTTGAAATTGGCGAATCTCACCACCACAGAACGTGGGGGCGCTTCCGGCGCTGGCTTTGCGGCTAATGTACGATGGGCCTTTTCTATCTTCAAATCGGTGGTTTGTGGAATATCCAACTTCTCTCTCAATAAGGATTCCACGCATTCCGCCACTGTGTTGAAACTATCTTCAGCTCCTTCTTTCAGACCGTGAATTCTGATGTTATCTCGTCTCTGTCTTCCTTCTTGGTCGGTTAGCTTAGCCTCCAGCCTTGACTGTTTTCTGTGTAAATCCAGCACAGAATCTTCAAGCACTTTTACTCTTTCTTCATCTTCCAAGATTCGGTTTTCGGCCTGGTCCATTCTGCTGTTCGTCCTTTTTAGATCCTCTCTGAATTCAAGAAATTCGGCCCGAAATCGTCGTAATTCGTCAAATAGCGATTTCAAGCTAATCCTTTTGTTAGCTAGGCCCAGGTCCTCGTCTTCTGAACGGAGGTCCTCCGGTTCAGATTCGGCGGCCGCTGCACGTCCTGACCTGGGGAATGTCAGTTTCTTCTGCTTTTGGTTAGGCATGGTGTTATTGTCTTTTGATTTTTAATCTTCCAAAAATCCGTTAGGTCTGATTTTGAGGATGTTTTCCTTGGATTGGGTCTGGGAGTTTCAGCGTTAGGTTGCTATCACCATGGTGTCCAGACCGGAAGTCCGTGAAGACAGTTTTTAGGTGAGTTTGTGGGGGATGACCGTGTTGAAGGCAGAGCTGTAGTCAACAAAGAGCATCCTAATGTAGGAGTCTTTATCTTCCAGTTGGGAGAGAGAGTAATGGAGTGCTGCAGCGATAGCATCTGAGGTGGACCTGCTGGGCCGGTAGGCATACTGCAGGGGGTCCAGGGTGCCCGGTATGCTGTCCTGAATGAGGGGCAGCACCACTCTCTCGAAGCACTTCATGATGATTGGAGTGAGTGCTACCGGTCTGTAATCATTCAGACAGGTTGGCGGGCTCTTTTTGGGGAGGGGGATGATGGTTGTCATTTTGAAGCAGGAGGGGACTATATTCTGGTTGAGGGAGAGGTTGAAGAATGCTGTGAGAACATCAGTCAGCTCTGCAGCACATGCTCTGAGGGCCCGCCAAGGGATGTTGTCTGGTCCTGCTGCCTTGCGGGGGTTGATATTCCTGAGTGCTTTTTTTTTTACCTGGCCTGGTGAGAGACTCTTAGTGGGGGGTGCGGGGGGGGTGTTGCATGAGTGTGTGTTTCTTCTCTGTGCTGTGGCTGGTGGTCTTGAAGCAGGTGTAAAAGATGTTGAGATCGTCTGGTAGGCTGTCTGTAGAGCTAGTGGTGCTGCTGTTGGTCCTCTTGTAGTCTGTGATGTGTTGCAGGTCTTGCCACATGCGCCCTGGGTCAGGAGTGGAGTGGGGGCTGTCCGGCCTTTCTCTGTACTGCCTCTTGGCTGTTGTTACAGCCTTTCTCAGTCCATACTTTGCAGCTTTGTACTCGACCTCACAGCCTGATTTAAATGCACGAGAGCGAGCACGCAGCGTCTGACGTACCTGACTGTTGATTCAGGACTTCTGGTTGGAGAACTTCCTGACCTGTATGGTGGGTACGATGGTATCAACGCACATGCTGATGTACACAGTCACATATTCAGCATAATCCTGTATGTTTACAGAAGAGTCCTCTTGGGTGGCTGCAGCTTTAAACACATCTCAGTCTGTGCAGGCAAAACAGTCTTGTAGGGTGCTCTCAGTCTCTGGAGTCCAGCGCTTAATTTGCTTAATAACAGGGTTTGTTTGTTTCAGCTTTTGTCTGTAGGCTGGGTACATAAACAGTGAGATGTGATCTGACTCCGAAGTGGGGGCGGGGTGCCGCTCTGTAGGCGCCACATATGTTGGAATAAACATGATCCAATGTGCTTTTATCGTGGGTGGGAATGTCCACATGCTGGTAATATTTGGGAAGTACATTCTGTAAATTGCACTGGCTAAAGTCGCCAGCAACAATAAAAACGGCATTGGGATGTTTCGTCTCTTCTGCGTTGATGACGTCATTGAGTTTGTTCAGCACTACTGTGTAGTTTTCTGTGGACAAATTTATACAGCAGCCAAAAACACAGCGGTAAATTCCCTCTGTAGATAATAGGGACGGCATTTCAGCAGTAAAAACTCCACGTCGGGCAAGCAGTGCTTGTAGACGGTTTGTACATCTCCGCACCACGAGTGGTTTATAAATACACACACACCCCCACCCCTCGTCTTACAGAGTGTCCTGTTCTGTCTGCCCGGTGTGTTGAGTGTGTCTGTAGCTGAATAGCACGCTCCGGGACTCTGTCTGAAAGCCAGGTGTCGCACAAAATTAGGACACAACACTCTCTTGTCTCCCTCTGGTCTTCAATCCTTGCTCTTAGTTTGTCTAGCTTCTTTTCCAAAGACCGCACGTTTGCCATTAAGAGACTGGGTAGCGGTGGTCGGTTGGAGCGAGCCTTTAACCTAGCATGTAGCCCTCCTCTCTTGCCTCGCCTTCAGCACCCTCCCCAAGACCCTCTCTTGGAGTCAGCTTGCTCATGCGGGCTCGGTGCTTCGGGGCCTTCCTGGGGGTGCTGATGATCACCGCGGGGGCGGACAATGCATTGCAGGTCGGGTGGTATAAAGCCAGTAAATGTGTGGCTGCTTGACTTGGCAATATCCAGTAGTGTCTGTCGGTTGTATGTTAACAGTGCATGACCTCCATGCACTGTCGAAAGAACAGCAACTATGCAAAAAAGGAGAAAAATCGACATTCGTGAGCGGAACGAGCAAAGACGTTCGTCAACGGTGGGCGCCATCTTGGAGATTCATATTCATATTCAATAGTCCATTGTCAGATGCACAAGTCCAAATCCATTTTGCAATTGCAGCAGCAGAAAAAATGACTGTGCACCAGCATTTGCATCTTTAGAAAGCATTAAAGGGTTGTCCCAATGCTCTTAATTATTCAGAGGTGGGTTTGGGGCATAACATGCAATAACCCAATCACAGTGGTTCCTCTTCTCACCCTTAAAGGAGAAGTCAGGGGTTTTATCCACCACTGAATGTCGCACTAAAGCTCATTTTTAAAACCTAAACAAAGCTGTAGTTTGGCTACACCCGGAAACCCCTTCCGTCATCGCCCACCACCCCGCTTATAATTTTCAGCTGGATGCTGACAGAGATGTTTCTCCATCCATACCTGTACATTGTAAATCTGTGGCTAAACTGGAGATGTCCAGCAGCGATGTAAGTATTGGCCTTTATTTTTTATATGAGTGCTTTCACTTTTTTACACATCAGGAAGGCTTTTGTTATGTTATTATATATCAGTATATTCAAAATTAAAATCAATTAATGTTGATTAAGCATGTTTCATAGGCTTAATGTAGGGTAACGACAGCTGTGTGTAATAAATTCAGTTGTATTACTACCTGCTATTCTTGCTTGGTTTTGCTTTTACCAGTTGGTTATTACTCAGTTACAAGTGTACTCTTCTAGCGGTGCATTTTTTCTTCTGACTTTACCTTTTACCAATCAGAGGGTGTATTTTGTGACCAGTGTATTTTTTTTTTCACTCTCCCAGTATGAACCAACCCTTGAGGCTAGCAACAGCCAGCAGCAACCATCAATTTGCTTGAGGCGCATTCAACATGAGGGCAGCGCGGTGGTGGAGTGGTTAGCACTGCGGCAGCACAGCAACTCACCCTTGGCCTGGGGATTCTGGGTTCGATCCCAGCCACCGACCAACAGTGATCTGTGTGGAGTTTGCATGTTCTCCCCGTGTCTGCATGGGTTTACTCCAGGATTTCTCCGGTTTCCTTCCACATGCCAAAACCATGCAAGTTAGGTTAATTGGCATCAAACTGGGGATTCTAAATTGTTCTTAGGTATGACTGTAAGAGTGAATGTTTGTCTGTCTCTCTGTGTTGGCCCTGTGATGGACTGGCGATCTGTCCAGGGTGTACCCTGCCTCTCCCCCAAAGATGCTGGGATAGGCTCCAGCCGCCCCGCCCCCCCACCCCCCCCCCCGCGACCCAAAAAGGATTAAGCGGAAGAAGATGGATGGATAGATGGATGGCATTCAACATGGAGATGCAGGAGCCAGGAGGCACTGCCAGACACAACTGGACTGGCGGAGAGAGTTACCGGACGAGGAAGTTGCTCAAATTGAGCGCCTCGATGACACTTGTACTTCAGAAACACAGGTAAATACTGCTGTGCAGTTGGGAACAAATTGTCCAATATTTGGAACATAACCTTTATTTTATTTGTAGTTATTTGTTGTGTAATTTTATTTAACAACTACTTTTGAAAATTGACAAATGGTGTTATAGCTGCACCAGGAACAACTGTGACATATAGTGTATGTGAAAATAAAATGTTGGTCTGATAAATTGTCATCTTTTACAGAGGTTTATGCAAGACATGACCCTGCTGGAGTGGAGAGAGTTATTTCAAGTGTGAACCAGACCTGGAATTTGATGCCCTAATGCATCACCAATGCTGCCATGGTCCGCCAACCACATGAGGACTAAGTGCCCAACAGGGTGTGTGTGAATTGCTGGAAGATGGTCACATTTTTAGAAAGGAAGTCCCGTGGTCAAACCCCTGCAGAGTGCATCAGTGTACAGTCATCTCTTCAGGTGTACTGCTTTGATGCTGGAGTCCTTAGAATACATCAAAGTTACAGCACTCGGCAGAGCCATGGATCCTGGGGATGACAACAGAGAATACAGGTCCACGGCATGAAGTTCCTTTATTTTATGGCAACACGGATCTGTGGGCACGAGAAACCAACTGTTCATACCCAGTTGTTGTGTGTGTGAGCCATCGATGACAAATGGCCTGATCCACATGGACAGTATGTTAGCTTTGTTCCTGGAATTTGAAAAACCTAGTATGTACAAGGTCTTGTAAAAATAAATAAATAAAAATATTTTTAAAATCCCAAATGTTTTAATTTGTACATAATTATAACGGCTGTTTGAACTTCTTGTTCATGTGTTAAAACTCACTTTTACTACTAGTGTATAAAAAAGACATCAGTGGGGAATTTTACCAATTCAGTTAAAAAGTGAAACTTTCATATATTCTATGTTTGCACAAACTGATCTATTTCAAACGTTGTGATTTAAATTGATGAATATTAATTAGCTCTGAAATTATGATTCTGATATAATTTTTTTCAGATGCACTGATATGAGATTTACAACACTGGTCAACAAAACCTGAAAAACACAAAGGCCAATGAAATCTCTTTTTGTTTTGTGTTTTACCAAACCATCTATCCATCCATCTTCTCCTGCTTAATCCTTTTCGGGTCGCGGTGGGCTGGATCCTATCCCAGCATCTTTGGGTGAGAGGCAGGGTACACCCTGGACAGATCGCCAGTCCATCACAGGGCCAACACAGAGGGACAGACAACCATTCACTCTCACAGTCATACCTAAGGACAATTTAGAATCCCCAGTTTGAGGCCAATTGACCTGGAATGCCAAAATAACAATTTACACCTTTTGGGGTGCCATGTCATCTGCAAGTGTTGGTCCACTGTTTTATGAAGTCCAAAGTCAATGCTGCTGTTTCTGCCGGGGAATTTTAGAGCATTTTGTGCTTCCATTTTCTGAAAAACTATTTATAGAGATACCGTTTTGCCCCCCCTCCCCCCCGTAGGACTTGGAACGACTCTCGGTGCCAAAACTAATACAAAATGGTTTTGCTGGCCATAGTCAACAGAAAGGTGAGAAATGCCCAACCCAATATTCATGGTAAAGGAGCCCCAACCAAGTATTGAGTGCATGAATGAACACACTTTTCAGAAGCTGGACATTTCTGTATTGTAAATTTTTATTTTAGATTGATCTCAAGAAGGAATATTCAAATAATTTCAGCTACAAAGTTTCGATTTTCATGAATTGTGAATCGTAACTCTCAAAATGAAAACAAAAAAAAGCCCTGAAATATTTCCTTTGCTTGTAAGAAATATAAAATATGTGCAAGTTTACTGTTGGGAGTTTTTTAATGTTCTACAACTTCGTAGAACATCCTCTTGTGCTTTTCTGTTCGTTTTCACTCTGCTCATTAATATTCATGAGTCCCTAATCTGATTATGGAAAGGTTTTCTGAGGGATGTATAGTGAAGTAAATTGCAAGTAATGAGGCATAGCGTAGGGCAGAGTTAGTAATTATGCTGATGTAGACGCCGCAACTCCGCTCTCTGGCGACAAGTAATGACCTATAAAGACGACCAGTGAAGATGATTTTATCCAGCCTTACCAGTTTGAGCCAGATTCAGACTCTGGTGAAAGCACCACATAAATCCAGCAACCATCTCAAGCATGCATCCAACAGAATGTTTCTAAATAGTAGTATGCTTATTACCTAGCAGTAAGCTCTCATAGTAAAGTCGTATTATAGTGACAGTAATCTGATGTTAATTAACTGACTTTTTGTGTCAAATATTTCATGTAACTGTACCTATGGTTAGCCTGGTATATTCCCAGCTTTGTAACGTTAACGGTTCTGACACCAAATACAGTAAGTCTAATGATGTAGGTATATAAAGGAGTGCCTTCTAGGTGTAGTTGTAGCTTCAGAAATCTAGGCTCACATGTTGCACTTTACAGGGTTGTTTTTGTCAAGAGGTGCACCTGTAGAAACTGTGAAAGGAATCTCACAAAAGAAGAAAGAGATGCCTCAGATACTGTAAATATCTAACTACAGGTGGACAGGAAAGAGATACATTTACTCAAGTAAAATTTTCATAAAATATTAACTTTACTGAATAGTTTTATTGTAAGATACTTCTTTATTTATTCTTAGTTGAGGACATTTATGAAGGGAAACAAAACCCCACAGTGGCTTGCAAAAGTATTTACCTCCCTTGGCATTCTTCCTATTTTGTTGCCTTATAACCTTGAATGGACTTTGGGGGGTTTTATATCAGTCAATTTACACAACATGCCAACAACCTTGAAGATTCAAAATATTTTTTTATTGTAAAGCAAACAATAAATAATACAAAAAAGCACTGAAAACTTGAGCATGCATAGCTGTTCACCCCTCCAAAGTCAGTACTTGGTCGAGCCACTTTTTGCAGCAATTACAGCTGCAAGTCTTCTAGAGTATATGTCTATAAGCTTGGTACATGTAGCCACTGGGATTTTCCCATTCAAAGCAAATCTGATTCTCAATTGGATTGAGGTTGGGGTTTTGACTAGGCCATTCCAACATATGTAAACATTTACCCACAAACCGCTCAAGAGTTGCTTTAGCAGTATGCTTGGGGTCATTGTCCTGCTGGGGGAGGTGAACCTCCATCCCAGTCTCCAAACTCTGGAAGACTGAAACAGGTTTTCTTTAAGAATTTTCCTGTATTTACACCATCCATCATTGCCTCAATTCTGACCAGTTTCACAGTTCCTGCCAATGGAAAAAACATCCATACAACATGATACTGCCAACACCATGCTTCACTGTGGGGATGGAGTTCTTGGGGTGATGGGAGGTGTTGAGTTTGTGCCAGACATGGCGTTTTCCTTGATGACCAAAAAGTTAAATTTTAGTCTCACCTGATCAGAGGACCTTCTTCCATGTTTGGGGAGTCTCCCACATGCCTTTTTGTAAACTCTGAATGTGCTTTCTTATTCTTTTCTGTAAGCAGTGTCTTTTTTTCTGGCCACTCTTCCATAAAGCCCAGCTCTGTGGAGTGTGCAGCTTACAGTAGTCCTGTGGACAGATTTACCACTCTCTGCTGTGGAGCTTTCCAGCTCCTTCAGGGTCACTTTTTTTGCCTCTCTGATTAATGCCGTTCTTGCACAGTCTCTGTTTTGATGAGCAGCCTTCTCTAGGCAGGTTTGTTGTGGTCTCATATTCTTTCCATTTTGTGATGGATTTAATGGTGCTACATGGGGTTTTCAAAGTTTGGGATATTTTTTTTATATCCCAACAATGATTTGTACTTCTCCACAACTTTGTCCCTGACCTGTTTGGAGAGCTTCTCTCTTCTTCGTGGTCTTCATGGTGTCACTTGTTTGGTGGTGTAGAAGATGTGCTCAAAAGATGAGGCTGAGTTTAATCGTAAACCAGCTTTATTAACAGAACACAGCTTCTATCATTCTCAAAGCAGGAAAGAGACAGAATCATATCTCAACACCCTTATATATGTTTCCAGCATCAGAATTCAAATCACATGGTGTCTTCAGTAAACATACAGTCACAAAGCATCCCTTAGAAGCTTCACCATTGTCTCTCATTTCCTGATGAACCGGAAATCTCTCCGGGGCATCTTCTGTGGGACAAAGAGACAAATCTAACACCTCCTTGTTATCTTCTGCAGATTCCAGTCCTCTGTCCTTGCAGACGTGACACCCTCAATACACATACAGTCCTGTCTCTGTGGCAGCGTGAGCCCACAATGTGTGTCGCCCACACAGCCACCAATTGTGCAAGTTCTACCACTTAAAAGATGAGAGAGGTCTCCAATTTTCATCATAGGTATACCTCAACTATGAGAGACAAAATGAGAAAACAAAAATCCAGAAAATCACATTGAAGGATTTTTAAAGAATTTATTTGCAAATTATGGTGGAAAATAAGTATTTGGTCACCTACAAACAAGCAAGATTTCTGGCTCTCACAGACCTGTAACTTCTTCTTTAAGAGGCTCCTCTGTCCTCCACTCTTTACCTGTATTAATGGCACCTGTTTGAACTCGTTATGAGTATAAAAGACACCTGTCCACAACCTCAAACAGTCAGACTCCAAACTCCACTATGGCCAAGACCAAAGAGCTGTCAAAGGACACCAGAAACAAAATTGTAGACCTGCACCAGGCTGGGAAGACTGAATCTGCAATAGGTAAGCAGCTTGGTGTGAAGAAATCAACTGTGGGAGCAATTATTAGAAAATGGAAGACATACAAGACCACTGATATTCTCCCTCGATCTGGGGCTCCACGCAAGATCTCACCCCATGGGGTCAAAATGATCACGAGAACGGTGAGCAAAAATGCCAGAACCACACGGGGGGACCTAGTGAATGACCTGCAGAGAGCTGGGACCAAAGTAACAAAGGCTACCATCAGTAACACACTACGCCGCCAGGGACTCAAATCCTGCAGTGCCAGACGTGTCCCCCTGCTTAAGCCAGTACATGTCCAGGCCCGTCTGAAGTTTGCTAGAGAGCATTTGGATGATCCAGAAGAGGACTGGGAGAATGTCATATGGTCAGATGAAACCAAAATAGAACTTTTTGGTAAAAACTCAACTTGTCGTGTTTGGAGGAGAAAGAACACCATACCTACTGTGAAGGATGAGGGTGGAAACATCATGCTTTGGGGCTGTTTTTCTGCAAAGGGACCAGGACGACTGATCCGTGTAAAGGAAAGAATGAATGGGGCCATGTATCGTGAGATTTTGAGTGAAAACCTCCTTCCATCAGCAAGGGCATTGAAGATGAAACGTGGCTGGGTCTTTCAGCATGACAATGATCCCAAACACACCGCCTGGGCAACGGAGTGGTTTCGTAAGAAGCATTTCAAGGTCCTGGAGTAGCCTAGCCAGTCTCCAGATCTCAACCCCATAGAAAATCTTTGGAGGGAGTTGAAAGTCGGTGTTGCTCAGCGACAGCCCCAAAACATCACTGCTCTAGAGGAGATCTGCATGGAGGAATGGGCCAAAATACCAGCAACAGTGTGTGAAAACCTTGTGAAGACTTATAGAAAACGTTTGACCTCTGTCATTGCCAACAAAGGGTATATAACAAAGTATTGAGATGAACTTTTGTTATTGACCAAATACTTATTTTCCACCATAATTTGCAAATAAATTCATTAAAAATCCTTCAATGTGATTTTCTGGATTTTTTTTTTCTCATTTTGTCTCTCATAGTTGAGGTATACCTATGATGAAAATTGGAGACCTCTCTCATCTTTTAAGTGGGAGAACTTGCACAATTGGTGGCTGACTAAATACTTTTTTACCCCACTGTATGTCATGTATGGGAGTATTAATGAATGATACAAAGTATATAGTGTGGGCTGATTCAGCAAATATTTCACTCTGTGTAGTATTGCAATTGGAAAAAAAAAAGTACAAGTTTTGTACAAGAAAATTGACTTTTCTTGTACATTTGAGGCTTTATTATAAATTTGTGGATTTTTTTTATGGCTAATTACCTCCGCCAGGCCGAAAAGGCCAGGAGGAGGTTATGTTTTTGCCAGGGTTTGTGTGTTTGTCTGTCTGTCTGTTTGTCTGTTGGTTAGCAAGATAACTCAAAAAGTCTTGGACAGATTTGCATGAAACTTTCAGGCGTTGTTGGAAATGGTACAAGGAAGAACTGATTAAATTTTGGGGGTGATCCGGTTCACCGTCTGGATACAGGAATTTTTTTAAAGCATTTTTCAACACTGTGACATAGGGCCATTTTCAACATGTGCGCAGGCGCAATGGAGGGCGCTGGGCGTCGTGTCTGGCCAACACAAACTCCGCCTTCTTCAACGTTTTAGCCACAAAAGCACGCGGAAAACACTGCTGGCCTCGGACCCCCAGCGTGCCTGTGCCAGCCATAGGCGCTGCGCACATTGCGTTGGTTGTCGTGTCTGACCAACACAAACTCCGCGTTCTTCAACGTTTTAGGCACAAAAGCACGCGGAAAACGCTGCTGGCCTGGGCCCGCCAGCGTGCCTGTTTTTGCGCCACGCTGCAAAACCTGACACAGCCACCTGTCCGCCGCCCCATTATTTGCCACAAATTCCCCGCCCAGCTATAGGCGCTGCGTAAAAACGACCTCTCTGCCGGGAAGACTCTAAATTCTGTTTTGCCGCGGAGCGCAACCCCAATATAATATGAAACCCACGCCAACCTGTCTAACCAATCTGCATCCGTCAGTGGAGGAGATGGACACACCAACACTTCAGTTTATTACCTCCGCCAAGGAGGCAATGCTTTTACTACCGTAAAACGGGGCTATAAGGGACGGCGGGGTAATATGGGACACTTTTCTAAATGTAATTCTGCATTTTTAATTTTGCTTCCGCCTAGATTTGATGAAGGATTCATGGATATTTGACAATAACAACACAACTCAGCGTCCTGCTCAAAATAAAAAAAAGCAGAATTACATTTAAAACATTTCCCACAAAAGTGTCCCTTATTAACCCGCTGTCCCTTATAGCCCCGTTTTACACTACTGAACCACTAATCCTATCACTATCACATTGATTGTCATTCATTAATTGTCTGTTTATTGCACTGTCCATGTCAAATAAACAAATAATCATTGTGAATCCAATTGCTACTCATATCTTTTCATGCTCAGGGAATCTGAAAACGTACACACAAACACTGTATGGGGGGAACTGTGCTGCTTGGCGGAGGTCTGCGCTCTCCGAGTGCTTTTCTCGTTTTTGTTTGTTTTTTTAAATAAAATTACTGTTTTTTAATAAATTTGAAACAGATTGTGGTAAAATTTTGGGTTTTTTTTCCCCCTTATAAGATAAGATAAGATTAGCCTTTATTAGTCCCACATTTTTTTTATTTTTTATTTTTTTCCGGTTCCGCCAGACCGGCGGCGCCACACGAGTTGGCTGCCATTTGCAACTGCCTTCTCTTATCTTCCTTCTTCTTTCTACACCTTTCACTCTATATATATATATCACGGACACACAGATCGCCCCAAGGGTCTCCCGAGTCGGCGGACGGAGCCGCTGTTTGCAACGGGGGACGGAGCTAGCTGGCTAGCTAGCGCCAACCGCCACCCGGTGCTAACGGAGAAGCTCGACATGCCGAGGAACTGTGGCGAAAGCGACGCGGGTGCCGGGCTGGAGTTTAGGCGGCATGCAAGAAATATAAGACAGAATAATAAAGAGCGATGGCAAGAACCAGGCAGACCGCCCGTAAATCTACTGGAGGAAAAAGCCCCCCAGGAAGCAGCTAGCCACCAAGGCTGCTCGAAAAAGCGCTCTGGCCACCGGCGGAGTGGGGAGGCCTCACCGTTGCAGGCCCGGTGCCGTGGCTCTGAGAGAGATCCGTCACTACCAGAAATCCACGGAGCTGCTCATCCGTAGGCTGCCCTTCCAGCGCCTGGTGAGGGAGATCGCTCAGGACTTCAAGACTGACCTGCGCTTCCAGAGCTCCGCCGTCATGGCTCTGCAGGAGGCCAGCGAGGCCTACCTGGTGGGTCTCTTCGTGGATACCAATCTGTGCGCCATCCACGCCAAGAGGGTCACCATCATGCCCAAAGACATCCAGCTGGCCCGCCGCACCCGCGGAGGGAGAGAGAGCTTAGACTTTCTGCTGCACATTCACCAACCACAATGCTCCGCACTGTGTGTCTATATATATATATATATATATATATATATATATATATATATATATATATATATACAGTATATATATTTATAGTAATATGTACATATGTATACTAGCTGTTCTTGTTTTTTTCTTGCCTTCTGATCCTGGAATTTCCCCATTGTGGGACTAATAAAGGCTTATCTTATCTTATCTTATCTTATCTTACCTTACAATGGGGAAATTCCAGGATTGCAACAGCACAGGGATAGCAAAACTCAGAGCAATAATTAAGAACATACGGCAGATATAAATTAGAGCAGTGGATATACATACCCATAAATATATATATACAGTATATATGGGTGTTTTTTTTTATTAGGGGTCCAGTGCACTATATCAGGGGTATCCGACTTTCAAGCGCTCTCTCTTTTTCTGTAATTTGCAGATGTCGGTTTCGTTTTTATAACATGCAAGGGAACATAAGAGTTTCAGACTTGCATTCCAATTTAAAAAAAAAAATCATTGATTTTGCCGTTACCATCGAAACTATTGATCGTGTCCCCTCATTTTTCCCAGTTTTTGTGTGACATGACAATCGCATCAATTTCAAAGTACCTTAAAGGGATCTCTGAGTAACTCTTTCTACTCATTTATGCAAGAGATAACAGAGTTGTAATGCAAATTCAAAATAAAACATTCCCCAATGTGATCGTATCTATGGTTTTTATACGGCGACCCCTGCAAATTTACTCGTACAACGTAAATTTTCGTGTCCCAGAATTTACGCAGCAACATGCAAGTTATTTGGTAAAGTAACAAGAAAAAAAGAAGTGCTGATGCTTTTCACTTTGCACCTTTCAAATCCCAAACCATACACGTAAAAAGGAGATCAGTCTTTGTGAAGCTCAGATGTAGAATATTTCAATAAAATCTCAAACATTTATGACACATCGAATATGGTGCCCCTTAAAAAATTTACGTCTTCGGTCTTGGTCGGCCGCTCGCAGCCCCGTCTGGCGAGGTGACCGCCCTGGGAAAGCACTTTTATTTTCTCTACCCCGGATGTGCTCAACCTATGTGGAGAGGATTAACCGTGGCCGCTTTATATTGAAGTTATCGAAGGTCCAAACTTCCGTGTCCCACATTTACGCCTTTTGTGATTTTACGTCTTATCCAACAAACAGGGAGAATTTGAAGGTATGTATGCACGTTATCACATCTTAATATATATGTCATGAAAATGTAGCTTTTGATGAGTTTTGATGTGTTAAAAATACCGGAAGTGTTGAAGTTGTTTCGTCTAAAACGTGTGCCATTGCAAAGTGCATTCAACTCCATACCGGGAAACAAAAGCACGAGTGTCCCATTTACACCTTAACTTACAAGCAGTTAAAGTGAGCTCTCATCCTCAAGAGTTTTGGACATTTGAATTATATACTTGTTTCTGGTGCTTCTTTATCCTCATAAAATACCTATTGGAGTTGTCGCTTATAAAGTATAATCTAAAAACGAGGGAAATGCCATAGACGTAAAGCAAATTAAAGGGAAACCAAAACAATAGCGTGTCCATTTATGTCGCCTGCACCAGGTAGTTTTCTGGAAATCAAGTCAATGTCATGGTTTATTTCGCATTATATTTGTTACCGTAGATCATTTTGCAAGTACCTGTATAAGTTTTAAGGTAAAAAATTAGAAATATGTGTCGAAATGAGTGGCTGTACCTTGAGTGAGATCAAGACGTAAACAGGGACTCAAACAAGTCTATAAAGAGACTCAAAATTTCATTTTCATGAAAAGAGGCTTTAAATAGGTCATGCTATTTGGGAAAGTAGTCAGACTAGAGTACCTAACACATGCCAACTTTCAAAGAATGAAAGTGTTCTTGGCTTTTATGTACAAAACCATTTTTAGGTTTGGTGTCCCCTTTACACCAGAAAATGGACACGTGTGTGCACACTTGCATGCTATCTGTTCCTGAACGCGAATGCCGTTATGAAAATAGTTAATAGTTTCATAAACCTGACACAATTGGATAGTGATTAGTCAATTTCATGTGCAGATTTGATCAATTTTAAATTTTGCCACCAATGTCACACATTGGACCCCTAATAAAAAAAAACACCCATATACAAAGTGTGGAGCATTGTAGCAAGATGGAATAAACAGCATAACCGTCTACTTAGTTATCCTACATAGTATGAATATGTACCCATACATATTGTCACCCTCCGTAGCGACCGATACTGTCCTAGTTGTATATACTGGAGGGGACCATTGTGTAAGTCTATTGCGTCTTTTGCATTCAATACTATTAGGTCGTCACGTTTTTTTGCTATCTCTGCGAGCAGCCCTGCTTAGGTTATACAGTCTGACAGCCGTAGGTAGGAAGGACCTGCGAAACCTCTCGGTTGCGCACCTAGGATGATGTAGTCTGCTGCTAAATGAGCTCCTCAGTGCGTTCAGTATGTCCTGCATAGGGTGGGACTCGGACTCCAGCAGAGATGACAGTTTAGCCACCATCCTTCTCTCTCCTATCTCCTCCACTGGGTCAGGGCGCTGCCTCAGGACAGAGCTAGCTTTCTTGATCAGTTTGTTCAGTCTCTTCCTATCGGCTGCTGTAATGCCACTGCCCCAGCAGACCACTCCAAAAGTGATGGCTGATGCCACCACTGTGTCGTAGAATGTCTTCAGCAGCGCCCCTTGTACACCAAAAGACCTAAGTCTCCTCAGTAGGAACAGCCTGCACTGTCCCTTCTTGTAGAGTGCGTCGGTATTGTGTGACCAGTCTAGTTTATTGTTCAGATGAACACCCAGGTACTTGTAGGATGTCACCATCTCGATGTCTGTTCCCTGTATGTTTACTGGTGCTGTGAGGGGTTGTCCTTGCCTGTGGCAGTCCACCACCAGCTCCTTAGTTTTCCTCACGTTGATCTGCAGGCAGTTCCTATGGCACCAGTCCACGAAGTCCTGGATAAGTCCTCTGTACTCAGCTTCATCTCCGTTGGAGATGAGGCTGACAATCGCAGAGTCGTCAGAGAACTTCTGTAGATGGCAGTGTGTTGTGTTGTGTGAGAAGTCCGCAGTATAAAGGGTGAACAGGAAGGGAGCCAAAACCGTTCCCTGGGGGGCCCCCGTGCTACTGATGATCGTGTTGGACACACAGTCCCGGGTTCTCACAAACTGTAGCTGGTTAGTGAGGTAGTCCAGGATCCATGATGAAAGGTGCTGGTCCACCCCTGCGCACAGCAGCTTGTCCTTCAGGATCATCGGTTGGATGGTGTTGAAAGCACTGGAGAAGTCAAAGAACATGATCCTCATCGCATTCCCAGGCTTCTCCAGGTGGGACAGAGAACGGTGAAGGAGGAAGATCACTGCATCCTCCACCCCAATGTCATGCTGGTAGGTGAACTGGAGTGGATCCATCGCTGGTCCCACCAGGGGGCGGAGGTGAGCAAGGAGCGGTCTCTCCAGGGTCTTCATCATGTGGGACGTCAGGGCCACTGGTCTATAGCTGTTCAGATCTTTGGAGCGGGAGGTCTTTGGTACAGGTACCACACAAGATGTTTTCCACAACTGTGGTACCCTCCCCAGCTTCAGGCTCAGGTTGAAGATGAGCTCCACAATCCCACACAGCTGATCTGCACAGGACTTTAGGAGCTTTGCGCTGATGCCGTCCAGTCCCGATGCCTTCCTCGCCTTGATCTTTCTCAGCTCCGTCCTCACCTGGGTCTTAGTGAGGGTCATGTTGGGGGGCTGTGTGTTGGGAGTGGGGGGTTGTTGGTGGAGTGGGGTGTGGGCAGCAGGACTCGATGTCTTTAGAGGCAGCAGTGGTTGTTATGCAGTCGGGGGGGAGGGCGGTTGGTCAAACCTATTAAAAAACAGGTTCAGATTGTTTGCCCACTCCCTGCCCCCCATGGCCTGGGAGGAGGTATTCTGGAACCCAGAGATGGTTTTAAGGTTTCTCCAGACCCCGCCGATGTCGCTCTGTTACAGCTTGTCCTCCATCTTCTTCCTGAAGCTGTCCTTGCCTTCTCTGATCTTCCTCCTCAGCTCCCTCTGTACGGACTTCAGCATCTCCCTGTTCCCCGACCTGAAGATCCTCTTCTTCTCTCTCAGAAGTGTATTTATCTCAGGGTTGATCCAGGGTTTGTTGTTCGAGCAACACCGTATGACAACCATTATACCATTTACACTTTTGACCATAAGTTTGCAGAGCCAGAACAGAACAATAATTTAACTGATTTCAAAGAAAAAACTATTAATAAAATTATATTTAAGGAAATAAATTAACTTAAATGACCGAAGATTCAGTTATTTCTGTTAAAATATTTCTATATATTTATAGTTTTTTAGAATCCTTCTCACCACCCAGACAGCAGGAAAAACCTCCCTTATTTTGAAATCCAAATATTGTCAAGTTTAGTTTGTCTGAAGGCTGTTTACAGATTAAAGTCAATGACTTCGTGAATTTTGGTCATCTTAACTTGCCAGGTACATAATATCCATGGATGGATGGATGGATATTGTGGTAGCTGGTGAAGTCAATCCTAAGCGATTCAGCCACTGTTGCCTTTCCCTGCATACACTATGAAGCCTCACCACACGCTTGCTAAGCGACTCTTCATTTTTGTTCCCATTTCCAGCAGGTTAAAACCACCATAAATGCCTCCACTGCTTACATATCTCTTCTGCTTTTTTTTCCACGTTTAAAGTACTTTAATAAACTCATGTTTCTCTCAGACAGCAACACTAGAAAACCTCTGCCTACCGACTGGAACGCTCACATGGGTGGAGCGCTTCTGAACTCCGCACAGATGACGGTCACGTGCGTTGTTCATGTGCATGCTTGCGGACAGTCATTCTTTCATATTTTTTTCTTAAATTTATATTTCCTTGGCGTGGCCTGGGCTGCTTGGAGGTTGGTTCTGGGCCGCATGTGGCCCGCAGGCCGCTAATTGAATAGGCCTACCAGGGCAGCGCGGTGGCGGAGTGGTTAGCACTGCGGCAGCACAGCAACTCACCCTTGGCCGGGGGATCCTGGATTCGATCCCAGCCCCCGACCAACAGTGATCTGTGTGGAGTTTGCATGTTCTCCCCGTGTCTGCGTGGGTTTACTCCGGGATTTCTCCGGTTTCCTCCCACATGCCAAAAACATGCAAGTTAGGTTAATTGGCATCAAAAACGGGGGATTCTAAATTGTCCTTAGGTATGACTCTTAGAGAGTGAATGGTTGTCTGTCTCTCTGTGTTGGCCCTGCGATGGACTGGCGATCTGTCCAGGGTGTACCCTGCCTCTCCCCCAAAGATGCTGGGATAGTTTCCACCCCGCCCCCCCCCCCCCCACCGTGACCCGAAAAGGATTAAGCGGAAGAAGATGAATGAATGAATGTTTTATACCATGTGCAGTCACAGGTGCTGCACATCCCCAATCAGCACAGGTGCTGCTGATTAGTAATTAGGGGACTCGCAGGGTGAAAGTAGACAACATTTCCAACTAAAAGAACACAGGCTAAAATATAAAAACTACAAAACACGCAAACTATAAATAAACATACAACATAAATTTAAAAACTATATAAAATCCAAAAAAAACCACAATAAAATACTTCCACCCTGTGACATAAATGGTAAAATGGTAAATGGCATTCACTTATATAGTGCTTTTATTCTCATCTCTTGATGACCAAAGTGCTTTACAGATCCTGCTATCCACCCATTCACACACACATTCACACACTGATGGTGGCGTGCTGCCTAACATGGCGCTTCCAGACCCACCAGGAGCAATTGGGGGTGAAGTGTCTTGCCCAGGGACACAACGGCAGTATATCTGGGGAGAGCGGGATTCAAACCGCCAACCATGCGGTTATTGGACAACCTGCGCTACCTCCTGAGCCACTGCCGTCCTCGACATAACTATCAAACAGTGAATTTTGCAGTCCATTAGAGTCGTAGACTTAACCAATTCCCCATGTTAATTAGGTTCTTAGAAGAATGAACCAGATGCCAACTCCTCCAGGCTGCATTATAAATCATCCTGGATTTTACCCAGTGTGCCTCGATGTGTTTTCTCTCCAAAATGCACACGGTGTTTATCTGGCTAACTATGAGCCTTTGAAGTTAAGAAGCTCAGAAAGGTATGTCGGTAAATCCTTGACATAAAATTATGCTTAACAGAATGTATAATTTGCTTAACATTAACATTTCCCTCTTTGTCCTTCAAGGTGATATAGTTACCTTGGGCATCGAGTGAGAGTTTGTGTACCCTCATGCACTGCCTTGCGTATACAGAGTTCCCTGATTCTGCAGGCAGTTATGTCCGATTTAGATCACCCATTGACTAAAGCAGGATGTTATTTTCCAGACTCTAAAAGAAGAATGGCTGCAGATATCAAGAACACCAGAGGTTGCGCTGGACTTTATCTGTGATTTTCACAGACAGGCTTGTCATATTCTATTATTATCTGTCATTTTAATTGACTTTAATTAGATTACCCTCAGTGTAGTCTGTCAAATGACAGACAGCTTTCAGAATTTTCAATAATTGCTGAAACAAAATCTGTCAATGAAGGACAATTTTCGGTTAACGCCAACCTCTGATCAACACCAAACTTGGTGCAGGAGTACTATAAGTTAACCTCTACATATGCATTCATCAGTGTACACTGGCAAGAGAAAGTTTAGAAACACAAAAACATTTTTGTATTTAGGAAAAGCAGAATAAATGCATCTGCTCAAATGTAATGCAGTGAATCCCAAAACTAAAAAAAAAAAAAAAAAAAAAAAGTTTATTTGTTGACCTATAACAATTTTTTCAACAATTAATTGATGGAAAAAGAACTTCAATTGTAACCTGCTTCCCAGCACATACATTGTGCCTTTTCGTCCATGTTTCACTTGCAGACTTTAATTTATTTAGTTGTAAGGGTATTGAAGTGTGCCAACCCTGAAGTGATCATGTTTATCATAGGTGGTGTTTAAACTAATAATAAATAATTCCCAGATGGTTTAGATTTGCTTTAAAGTTAAGTGAAGTGTTTCTAAACTTTTTCTTGCCAGTGTATCATATAAAAATAAGCATTTGCAGAAAATATTCAGTATTTCCTATAGCAAATTTGATTAAACCAAGGTATGTTTGAATTCATCCCACACATATTGCGCTTACTTAGACTTGATATTTGTATCTGTATATCAGTGTACCGTACACACAAGGCACAGCACTTAATTCAATTCTGAATTTCCACTCATGATTGAGGTCTGTCTCAGACAAGCTTTATTATGTTTGCTGCCATCTCTGATTCATGTGCAGTTCTCTAAATGTTATGTAATTAATATTTTCAGTTACTCTAAGTTGGTCTTACTTTCTTTGGGTGAATGGGAACTTCAGTTTGTACACAACCTGTCCTGATATGACCTTTGCTTGTGTGCAAGTAGCATTTTCTTTGAAATTCCTTGCAAAAAGATATGAACTGAAAAGATATTGAACACTGGGCAGTGTCTGTGAACAGTTATCCAGGGTAAACCTAAAATCAACTAATAAATTTGAAGTAATATGCACTCCGGTGGATATACAATTAGGCCCAGAAATATTTGGACAGTGACACAATCTTGATGATTTGTGCTCTGCATGCCACCACATTGGATTTGAAATGAAACAACTACAACGGAATTGAAGTGCAGACTTTAAGGTTTAATTCAAGGGGTTGAACAAAAATATATGATTAAACATGTAGGAATTGTAGCTATTTTTATACAAACGCTCCTCATTTCAGGGGCTCAAAAGTAATTGGACAATTAAACATAACCCTAAAATGTTACTTTTCAATATTTTGTTGAGAATCCTTTGCAGGCAATGACTGCCTGAAGTCTGGAACCCATGGACATCACCAAACGCTGGGTTTCCTCCTTTGTGATGCTTTGCCAGCCCTTTACTGCAGCTGTCTTCAGTTGTTGCTTGTTTGTAGGTCTTTCTGCCTTAAATTTTGTCTTGAGCAAGTGAAATGCATGCTCGATTGGGTTGAGATCTGGTGATTGACTCGGCCATTGCAGAATATTCCACTTCTTTGCTTTAAAAAAACTCCTGGGTTGCTTTTGCAGTATGTTTTGGATCATTGTCCATCTGTACTGTGAAGCGCCGTCCAATCAGCTTTGCTGCATTTGGCTGAATCTGAGCAGAAGGTATATCCCTATACACTTCAGAATTCATCCGGCTGCTTCTGTCTTTTGTCACATCATCAATAAATACAAGTGACCCAGTGCCATTGGAAGCCATGCATGCCCATGCCATCACACTGCCTCCACCATGTTTTACAGAAGATGTGGTGTGCTTTGGATCATGAGCTGTTCCAATTCTTCTCCAAACTTTCTTCTTCCCATCATTCTGGTACAGGTTGATCTTAGTCTCATCTGTCCAAAGAATGCTGTTCCAGAACTGGGCTGGCTTCTTCAGGTGCTTTTTGGCAAAGTCAATTCTGGCCTTTCTATTTTTGAGGCTGATTAATGGTTTGCACCTTGTGGTGAATCCTTTGTATTTACTCTCATGAAGTCTTCTCTTTATGGTAGACTTAGATACTGATACACCTACTTCCTGGAGAGTGTTCTTCACTTGAGTTGATGTTGTGAAGGGTTGTTCTTCACCATGGAAAGGATTCTGCGATCATCCACCACTGTTGTCTTCCGTGGACGTCCAGGCCTTTTTGAGTTCCCAAGCTCACCAGTGCACTCTTTTTTTCTCAGAATGTACCAAACTGTTGATTTGGCCACTCCTAACATTTCTGCTATCTCTCTGATGGATTTCTTCTTTTTTTCAGCCTCAGGATGGTCTGTTTCACCTCCATTGAGAGCTCCTTTGACCGCATGTTGTGTGTTCACAGCAACAGCTTCCAAATGCAAACGCCACACCTGGAATCAACTCCAGACCTTTTAACTGCTTAATTGATGACAGGTTAACGAGGGAAGAGCCCATGCAGCCTTGTTATTTGTTTTTGCAGCCTTCTGAGTCAATTGTCCAATTACTTTTGGTCCCTTGAAAAAGAGGCGGCTACGTATTAAAGAGCTGTAATTCCTAAACCCTTGCTCCAATTTGGATGTGAATACTCTCAAATTACAGCTAAGAGTCTGCACTTTAACCCCTTGCACTCTGGTCAATTTCCCTAAAAACGCCTAAAAATAACATACCCAAAGTAAATCAAAAGCTGTTCTTCAACCCTTTGCAGCATCTTCATGGGGTTGGTCTCATTTAAAAGAAAACACTTTGAATTTTTTGGCAAAACAGTCATAATCTCCCTAAGTGCTCCTGCCACTGAGTAACAGTCATCTAAACATACTGAACTTGAAGAAAATAAATTTCGCCTGGGTGTTTTTTTGGATACAAATGCTTACAAATAACACACAGCTGTCAGATCCGGGCTGGAAAATGCAACAGAAATGTAGAACCAAGTGTTATCCAGCTGAGGTCAACATTTTGTAACAATACCACAAAAAGTGAATATATTACACAGCTTTTTCCTCAGGTTGTTCCCAGGCATTTTTGAACTGTGCCAAATTGTGCCAAATGGCACAGTTTGGAAAAACGTCTGTAACTTTTGAATGATTCAATATAGAAGCTTGATCTTGGGCTGTAATGAAAGGGGACACTCAGGGCTGTGTGTGTGTGTGTGTGTGTGGGGGGGGGGTTGTTTATTCATTCATGAATGAATGAATGAATGAACAAACAAGCCCCCACACACAAAGAAGCATGCCACGTAAAAAATGTGTGGCTTTTTTTTTTTTTACAAGAAAAAATAACCTACAGTGCACTAAAAATTATACTAAAATGTCTGTAATGTAGAAGATAACGACTCCCCCCCCCCCCCCCCCCGCTACAGAGGACGGACATCGCCCATCGCTACATGACGGACCACGGTGACGGTGCGCCGCGGTCTACTACGCACAGTTGTACTAAAATATCTGCAATATATGATATCTGCAATATATCTGCAATCTGCTACAGAAGAGTAGCGGGGGGGGGGGGCGTTCACGGTCCGGACGCGGCGCACGGACCGTCCGTCATGTGGCGATGACGCACAGTTGTAATTTACCGATCGTCAAAAGTCATTTTGATTACAATTTTCAGGGATAAAGAATAATTTAGCTTATAACACTTACAGTGGGGAAAAAAGTATTTAGTCAGCCACCAACTGTGCAAGTTCTCCCACTTAAAAGATGAGAGAGGTCTCCAATTTTCATCATAGGTATACCTCAACTATGAGAGACAAAATGAGGAAAAAAAAAAATCCAGAAAATCACACTGAAGGATTTTTAATGAATTAATTGGTAAATTCCTTGGTAAAATAAGTATTTGGTCACCTACAAACAAGCAAGATTTCTGGCTCTCACAGACCTGTAACTTCTTCTTTAAGAGGCTCCTCTGTCCTCCACTCGTTACTTGTATTAATGGCACCTGTTTGAACTCATTATCAGTATAAAAGACACCTGTCCACAACCTCAAACAGTCAGACTCCAAACTCCACTATGGCCAAGACCAAAGAGCTGTCAAAGGACACCAGAAACAAAATTGTGGATCTGCACCAGGCTGGGAAGACTGAATCTGCAATAGGTAAGCAGCTTGGTGTGAAGAAATCAACTGTGGGAGCAATTATTAGAAAATGGAAGACATACAAGACCACAGATAATCTCCCTTGATCTGGGGCTCCACGCAAGATCTCACCCCGTGAGGTCAAAATGATCACGAGAACGGTGAGCAAAAATCCCAGAACCACACGGGGGGACCTAGTGAATGACCTGCAGAGAGCTGGGACCAAAGTAACAAAGGCTACATCAGTAACACACTACGCCGCCAGGGACTCAAATCCTGCAGTGTCAGACGTGTCCCCCTGTTTAAGCCAGTACATGTCCAGGCCCGTCTGAAGTTTGCTAGAGAGCATTTGGATGATCCAGAAGAGGATTGGGAGAATGTCATATGGTCAGATGAAACCAAAATAGAACTTTTTGGTAAAAACTCAACTTGTCGTGTTTGGAGGAGAAAGAACACCATACCTACTGTGAAGCATGGGGGTGAAAACATCATACTTTGGGGCTGTTTTTCTGCAAAGGGACCAGGACGACTGATCCGTGTAAAGGAAAGAATGAATGGGACCATGTATCGTGAGATTTTGAGTGAAAACCTCCTTCCATCAGCAAGGGCATTGAAGATGAAACGTGGCTGGATCTTTCAGCATGACAATGATCCCAAACACACTGCCCGGGCAGCGAAGGAGTGGCTTCGTAAGAAGCATTTCAAGGTCCTGGAGTGGCCTAGCCAGTCTCCAGATCTCAACCCCATAGAAAATCTTTGGAGGGAGTTGAAAGTCTGTGTTGCCCAGCGACAGCCCCAAAACATAACTGCTCTAGAGAAGATCTGCATTGAGGAATGGGCCAAAATACCAGCAACAGTGTGTGAAAACCTTGTGAAGACTTACAGAAAATGTTTGACCTCTGTCATTGCCAACAAAGGGTATATAACAAAGTATTGAGATGAACTTTTGTTATTGACCAAATACTTATTTTACCGAGGAATTTAACAATTAATTCATTAAAAATCCTTCATTGTGATTTTCTGGATTTTTTTTTTCTCATTTTGTCTCTCATAGTTGAGGTATACCTATGATGAAAATTGGAGACCTCTCTCGTCTTTTAAGTGGGAGAACTTGCACAATTGGTGGCTGACTAAATACTTTTTTTCCCCACTGTACCTGTCCACAACAGCAGTGTCGCTGGCGAACTTCTCTTCCTCATTGTCAGACGAACATGACGCTGGTCCACTTCTTACGACTCGTGGTTCTGGTCACGCAACCCGGTCAAACCATGATTCCATTATTGCGGTTTTGTGCTTCCATGATTGCGGTTTTGGCGAACGATTTTTCAAAACAAATAAGAACAGTAGTAAGAAAAAAAGACTGGCGAACGCATGTGTGTCACCCAGCGGCTTACACAAAACAGATTTTACGCACGGGACGTATGCTTTCAATCGTGGAACTTCTCTGCTTCAATTGGCTCGCTATATTCGCAGCCGTTGGTAGGCAGGTTGCTAGGTTGCTAGGTTTTCAGTCATTGGTTCTTCAAGGTTTCAGAAACCCAATTCAAGGCTCTTATTAGTCGAATGAGAGGTCAATCAAATCTAAACCAATCAAAGCACTCCTTTGGCTTTCTGTTCGCGGCTGTGTCTGTAGTGGAAGAACGGAAATGCAGCTTTTTTTTTTCTGTGCGCCTTAGGACGCAGAGATGTGAGTGCAAGAGGTTAAGCCCATATTGATTATATAATTGTATCCTGAATATGTTTTTGTAAACAGCTAAAATAACAAAACTTGTGTCACTGTCCAAATATTTTTGGGCCTAACTGTAAATCCTCTACAAAAACAAATATCCACTGTCTAAAATGTTGTCTTATGCCCTCTTAAAAAAGCAACAAACTTTCATTGTCTAAAAGTGCCTTCACACCAAATGCAAATGGGCGAATTTTTCACACAGCACAACTACATTATACCTCAGTATAAACACACAAATACACGGGAATTCACCGTTTGAGTGAGATGCAGACAGGCGAAGTTGCCTTTAGAACTTCTGCAGCAGTGTGGAAATCCCAAAATAACGTCATGCTTTAGGTTTACATTACCCGACGGAGGGCTGACCTGAAAAAGTTGTCCCTCTGTCCAAAACTTTACAAGATGATGAATGTTTCCGTTGCTAGCTTGCTAGCTTTGTTAGCATGTTCGTGGCAGGAATCCATGGGGTAAATAACTCTGACAGCCCGATTCAGCTGAAGAGCTCCCGGTCCTTCTGTCTCCAGGTGAGTGGCATTCTCATTTCCAAACTAGTTTACTCTCCAATGTTGATACTTTTACTCCAGTGACGGCAGAATCTGGTGAATGCGCGATTTCGCGTGAGCTCCCCTCTTTCCATTGACTTTGTATGGATTCATGCCGCCCGTTCGCATTTGGTGTGAAGGCACCTGTACAGTTTCTTGTCAGTCTTTTCACTTTTCCTCCTTCAAAAGCCAGTTTCTGTGAAAACTTCCACCCACATCTGATAAGGCTAAAAGTGGCTAGCCCTAAATTAAACAGAATAAATCCTGTGACTAAAAGACTTACTGGTTGAAGGACATGCCCAGTTGTATACATGGTGACCCAGTATAATGACTGAACTTGTATCAGTCCTTAAAAGCAGTTTAATCAGTCCTTCCAGGATTTCGCGGGATGTTTTTATGATTGTTGCAGCCCAAAAAGCCTGAATTCGTGGGAGCTTTTTTAAAAAGTTGCAATAAAAGTTGTGATATTTTTAGAGAGTGTTTTGCAGTAAAAGTTGTGGGAAGAATTCCAAATTTTAAAGCAGATGCTTTTTTCCAGTTTACTGCAGTGATATTCTATATAACGATACAAGAAAAGCACAGGATTGTCAAAAATTTCTTATTATAGTGATTTGTAAATTAAGCAGAAACTTCTGCTATACAGAAAAACTCATGTGCAACAGCAAGTACAAACATTAACACAATGTCCATTACAACAGCTAAATTGCATTGAATGCATGTTAAAGAGTAGCGATTTAGAAATTATTGGCAGCACCTTCATTTGAAAACTCCCTATGGTTTCCAACCACTCAGTACCGAGCGGAGAGGAAAAAATAAATAATTTATTCTGTTGCTCTGTATTGGCTATTGGAGTCTGTGTTTTTCTGAAAAAAATTACAGAGAATATTCTCTTTCTATGCCTACCTGTCTGTCTGTTACACGTCGGTCTTCACACACACACACACACACACACACACACACACATCTTTCATTTATGGCGGCGGCAGGAGGGCTGGGTGCGTTTGTCCGTCCAGACTGGAGATTCACAGCTTTAAAGCTCATTGACCAGATGTAGTAATGATTTTTTCTCTAAAGATGTATAAAATATTCATACACTGGCTGGGGGAGATGGGAGGAAGGGACGGTGTTGGAAACCTCACGGGTGAGAGTGTTTTTTTTTTTTAAATCACACATTCTGTTTGCCAATGTGTTCCATTACGTTACTCACTGTAAACTGTAAATTCATTACTCACTGTAAACACGGAAGTGAACGTGGTGCAGTGATGCATTTGATTGGTTAGACTGAGCATTTCAGCGCCAGTTAGAGACAAATTTGATTTGTGAAGTTGGCGGAAGTTGATGAGGATTGGCCAAAATTGCGGGAAGTTGAGGTGATTGGACAAAGTAGCAAGGTTGTGCAATAGTTGTGCTGATTGGCTGATTTTGCGTGAATTGATGCGATCGCAACATTGCAAAATCCTGGAGGGACTGTTTTATGGTAAAACCCATCTTAATTTGGGTCAAGCTTTCAAAGCAGCTATCCAAAAATGCTAACTGGCCCAGGAGGCCAACTTCATTTAGCCCAGAGAGTCCTGATTGGCTCAACACTACGGACTTACTATAGTTACGCCACCAAAAACACTCCGTCTGAACTTGCCTTTTTTGAGGGGGAGATGTTTAACTGAAATTTTAAAGCAAAAAACCAGGGGCATGACACCTTTGAGTGATTTTGCTCTTGATATGTCTTGTAAGTCATAAAAAACATGTTACAGACATGTTAACAAGAAAAAAAAAACCTTTTTTTTTGGTGGTATTACTTTAAAATGTATCCGTGAGATAATAATTTACTGGTAATTGTAAATTCATTAACTGCATAACATTCCAGTGGATGAAAAGACAATATTCTTTGGTGAAAAATGCCAAATGACAGGAATGCTTCCAAAGAAGTCTAGTAATGAGAACATTTTTCTACATCCTTGAACTCACTTTTTGACCAATGTGTTCTCTGCTTTCTAGAATGCTTTGGAACCTGAGTATGTTTGTTTTTAAAAGCAGAGCAGCGCATTGTATGGACTCGTATTTTTGACTACAGTTCAGATTGAACACAGCTAAGATGAAATAAGATTGAGTGATTAACAGTGATGTTCATTTAGCCACATTCGATGTGACAGCTCACAGTACTTAGTTTCAGATGCTCTGCTGCTGTTTTTGCAACACTAGACAGACTTTTTGGTTCCCCCCGCTGGTTGAAGACCAAAGGGGGATTATGGTATGAGGCAGTCCATTTGTCTGTCCCACTTTTGTGAAATCAACTTTTCCTACAGTGTTCTTCCAATTGTTTTGAAACTTGGTACCAGGGTTTGATATACACTGATGAGATGCATATTGCTATTTGGCTCCAATTGGATGACTTTTGCAGGAGTTGTAGCCCCTATTCTATTTCACCTCAGTTAATAGGCAGTAACTGTCTTGTGAAATCAAACTTCTACAGTTTTTTTTCCAAATATTCTGATTGTTACCAGGGTTTGATAAGATAAGATAAGCCTTTATTAGTCCCACAATGGGGAAATTCCAGGATTGCAACAGCACAGGGATAGCAACACTCAGAGCAACAATCAAGAAGACAAGAAAAACAAGAGCAGCGAATATACAGTACATATGTACATATAAATATATAAATATATACACACAGTGCGGAGCATTGTAGCTAGATGGAATAAACAGCATAACCGTCTGCTTAGTTATCCTACATAGTATGAATATGTACCCATACATATTGTCACCCTCCGTAGCGACCGATATTGTCCTAGTTGTATACTGGAGGGGACCATTGTGTAAGTCTATTGCGTCTTTTGCATTCAATACTATTAGGTCGTCACGTTTTTTTTGCTATCTCTGCGAGCAGCCCTGCTTAGGTTATACAGTCTGACAGCCGTCGGTAGGAAGGACCTGTGAAACCTCTCAGTTGCACACCTAGGATGATGTAGTCTGCTGCCAAATGAGCTCCTTTGAATGAATGAATGAATCTTTATTTCGGATAGATTAAAAGTACAGTTTAAAAGAAACTGAATAATATAACAAAGGGGGAAAGAAAATCCAACAAGGTCAAATTAGACAATAACTCCTCTGATTATACAGTTCAACATAAGTTATCCGAAATGGGTGATGGCTGAAGCCACAGCTTATATTGCCCACCCATATTCCATCCAAGAATTCAAAAGAAAAACAGAACAAGAGCGATTACAATTCAGAACAAAGCTAAGACAAAATGTGACAAAAAACTAAGCTACAACACAACTGGATATGACAATCCTTATGTGATTTTACATGTCATCTTGTATATATGTTTGGAGTATGTCTTCCTTTAGTTTTTGTTTAAATTGTCCAAGCGTTGTACATGATTTTAATTCAGGTCCAAAATCGTTCATAATATGACTCCTTGCACTGAAACACAGTGTTGCTTGGTGGTAGTTCTCACTGAAGGTTTTTGAAATATACATGTTCCTCTGAAATGATATTGTTTCTCCCTTATTTGGAACAACTTTTGGATATTTGCGGGCAGTGATAGATTCTTCACTTTAAACATTATTACTGCAGTTTTAAAGTCAACCAGATCTTTCAACTTGAGAGCTTTTAATTTAAGAAAAAGTGGGTTTGTTGGTTCCCTGTAAGCAGCTTTGTTTATTATTCTAATAGCTCTCTTCTGAAGCATAAAGACTGGATATATGTTTGTTTTATATGTATTTCCCCATACTTCAGTACAATATGTCATGTATGGGAGTATTAATGAATGATACAAGGTATATAGTGTGGGTTGATTCAGCAAATATTTCACTCTGTGTAGTATTGCAATTGATTTGGATATTTTACCTTTAATATAATTAATATGTGACTTCCAACACAGTTTATTATCAATTATTACTCCCAAGAAATTTAGTTTTGGATACCATTTCAATCTCTACACCATTTACACTGAGTTTAGATACTAAGTTGTTGTGATGGTTGTTAAAAACTATAAATTTTGTCTTACTTAAATTGAGCGTTAATTTGTTTGAATCAAACCACAGTTTAAGCTTTCCTAATTCCTTTCCGAGTGTATCCAAAAGTTGTTCCAAATTGCTTCCACTGCATAATAGATTAGTGTCATCAGCAAACAATATTAAACCCATTTTTTCTGAAACTTTACATATATCATTTATATACATATTGAATAACAATGGCCCCCAAACTGAACCCTGTGGGACTCCACAAGTAACCTTCAGTAACTGTGAGTTTTTGTTACCAACACATACATACTGATATCTATTCTTTAAGTAACTACATAACCAGGACAGCGCTACCCCTCTAATACCACAATTTTGTAGTTTCTTTAATAATAAATTATGATCCACTGTATCAAATGCTTTTTTAAGATCCAGGAATACCACAACTGAATACTCTTTATTTTCAATGGCAGTTGATATTTTTTCTATAAATTCCATTAGAGCAAATGCAGTTGTCCTCTTGTGTCTGAACCCATATTGCTGCTCACACAATAAATTATTCTTCAGTATGAAGTTGTCAATTCTCTCATAGAATATTTTTTCAAGTATCTTAGAAAATTGCAGCGATAGTGAAATTGGTCTATAGTTTGAGAATTCCCCTCTGTCACCCGTCTTGTATATCGGAATTACTTTAGCTATTTTCATTGCATTGGGAAATATACCTGTTTGGAGAGACAGGTTACAGATATACGTCAGTGGTTTCACTAAGCATTCAATAATAGTTTTGACTAAGAGCATGTCAATACCATCACAGTCCGTAAATGTTTTACTTTTAAACGATTTAACAATTTCAATGACCTCTCTCTCGTCTGTGTTCTTTATGAAAATGGAGTCTTTTATAGCAGTGTGTTTGCTTATTGTATCACCTGTAGGCGCCGTAGTGGGTATTTCTCGAGCCAAATTAGGACCAATGTTAACAAAAAAGTTATTAAATTCATCTGCAGGTGAAGCTACATTCACACTCTGAGTCGTTTTATTATTTTTTGAAAAATCGGTTGGGTAGCTTGTATTTCTGTTTTTATTTCCAAGAATATTGTTAAGTATTGTCCATGTATTTTTAATATTGTCTCTGTTTTTCTCCAGTTCTTTACTGTAATAGTCTCTCTTACTACATCTTATTATATATGTTAACTTATTTTTGTATGTTTTATACCGCTGCTCTGCTTCTTTTGTCCTTTTCTTTAGGAAAGCTTTATATAATAAATTTTTCTTTTTACACGCCTTTTGTAATCGTTTGGTTAACCATGGCTTATCGGCAAATTTATGTTTAAGCTTTTTCTTTACTAATGGACAATTTTTTTCATAAAGAGTGGTTACAATGTTTATAAATGTGTCATAGGCTTCATTTACATCTGATACAGACTTCTGTCCAGTCTTGCTTCAGCAAGTCCTCTTTAAAAGAACTGATTGCATTTTGTGATTTGTATCTGAACGATTTTAAAATTTTTTCTGTATTGGCTCCCGTGTGGCCATAGATAAGTGCAAAGGTTGGCAAGTGGTCACTTATATCATGTATCAATAATCCACTTTCTATTTTTTTATCAATAATATTAACAAACAGGTTGTCAATAAGTGTAGCAGTGTGAACTGTGATTCTACTGGGATGTGTTATTGTGGGATATAGACTCATGCTGTACATAGAGTTCATGAACGCTGTAATTACATTTTGTTGATATGGATTTAGTAGATCAATATTGAAATCTCCACAAATTACTACCATTTTCTTACTAGTAATATTATTGTACAGCTCGACTAATTTATCTTTGAATGTCTCAATGCAAGTTCCCGATGTTCTATATATACAACTAATAATTAGATTTTTTGTTTTATCTTGGTCAATCTCAACAGTAACACATTCCAAAATCCCTGGTAGTGCAAAGGACATTCCATTTGCAAGCTTACACCTATACAGGTCATCAATATACAGTGCAACACCACCACCCTTTTTTTGAGATCTGTTAATATGAAACATCTGATATCCCTCTATTGCCATCAGGGGAGCCTGCTCTTCATTAAGCCAAGTTTCAGAGACTGCGGTAGCTGTAAATTTTCTGTCTAGCTGTTTTAAATAGTCCTGAATCTGTGGAAAGTTTTTAAGACTTCTGCTGTTGAAGTGTATTATTGATAGTTTACCATCTAGTTGCACTTGACTTTTGAATTGCTTTTCAGTGTAATATTCACAATGGTTATGAATATTATTGAAAAAGTGGTTATCAGGATCAATATCATTCTCCATCTCTTGTAGTTTATGTTCAGCATAATGGCATATTTTCAGAGTTTGAGTTTCCTCACTCTGTGTCAAATGACTTCCTCCAACTGGGGATAATTGATGTCTGCTCAAGTCAGTCATAAGTTTTTTTGTTTGTTTTGTTTAGTTTTTTTTTGTTTAGTTTTTTTTTTAAAAGTACATTGACATGGTATGTCAAAAGAACTATTCTTGCCGTGTGTGTGGATATGGATTATCATTGTCTCTTAATTTTCTTAATCGGTGTTCATCTGTATTTATTTAAGTCAGTAACATCCCTGATTATTATACTCTTTGCTTCCTCAGGTGTTCCATTTAGTTTGATCCAAACTCTACAATTTCTTGTCCATGTTGCCTGTATCTTATTTTGTCTTTTCAGCATCCGTGCTTGCCGTGCTATTTCAGCATTAGTTTTTGTTAGATGTTCATTTAGGTAAACTTCTGTTCCCCGTAGTTTTCTGGCCTGCCTCAGTATGTCATTCTTTACCCTTCTGTTCACAAAGCGCATCACAATTGATTTCTTTGTTTTATTATCCTTTCTGGGTAAAGCATAACAGGCTGAAATTGCATTTGCTTCGACCTTTATATCTCTACTATCAAGGAACTGAAGCACCTGGTTTTCCTGGGAGACTGATTCATTTGTGGGAGCCTCCTCACCTCTCAGTCCTGTTGTAGCATGAGCATATGATTGATATTTGATGTCTAGTCCACTTATAATTAGGGATGTAACGATTAGATTAGATTCAACTTTATTGTCATTACACATGTATGAATACAAGGTAACGAAACACAGTTTAGCATCCAATCAGAAGTGCAAAGGACAGCAGTGCAGTATATACGGTAATTAACAGTATGTGCAATTTAAGCAAATATATGCAAATATATGCAGCAGTGCAGAAAGTTAAGAGTACTGTTATGTGCAAATAATGTACAATAAGTTAGATGGGCAGTTATGTACAGGTGAGGATGGTAAGAGATGATGGTAAGAGAGTCAGCGGGGAACTAAGTTCAATAACGTGACAGCTGTTGGAAAGAAACTGTTCCTAAACCTGCTGGTTCTAGTCCGAAGGCTTCTGAAACGCCTTCTGGAGGGGAGAAGCTGGAACAGTCCATGAGCAGGATGGTTGGAGTCCCTAAGAATGCTGCGTGCCCGGCGCAGACATCTTTTCCTGTAGACGTCCTCTATAACTGGAAGTGGAGTCCCTGTGATGCGTTGGACGGTTTTCACCACCCGCTGCAGCGCCTTACGGTCAGCGACAGAGCAGCTCCTATACCAGACTGTGACACAGTTGGTCAGGGTACTCTCTATCACGCAGCAGTAGAAGTTGCCCAGGATGTCAGTTGACAGATGGTTCTTCTTCAGTGTCCTCAAGAAGAAGAGGCGCTGATGGGCCTTCTTGATCAGGCTGGTGGTGTTAACTGACCAGGACAGGTCCTCCGAGATGTGGGTCCCCAGGAATTTGAAGCTGGGGACTCGTTCAACAGCTATGCCATTGATATGGATGGGGTCATGTGTCTCTCCCCTCTCCTTCCTGTAGTCCACTATGAGCTCCTTGGTTTTGCTGGTGTTAAGGAGCAGGTTATTGTCAGCGCACCAAGTAGCCAAGTGCTCAACCTCTGCCCTGTAATCTGACTCATCGTTGTCTCTGATGAGTCCAATCACCGTGGTGTCATCTGCGAACTTTATGATGGAATTGGATCCATACATAGGCCTGCAGTCATGGGTGAAGAGGAAGTAGAGGAATGGGCTGAGCACACAGCCCTGTGGTACACCAGTGTTGAGTGTGATGACGGAAGAACGGTTGGGGCCTGACCTAACATGCTGGGGTCTGTTGGTCAGAAAATCCATGATCCAGTTGCAGGTGGAGGTACTGATTCCCAGGTCCCCAAGTTTAGTGAACA
The DNA here is from genome assembly GCA_020510985.1 of Pholidichthys leucotaenia. Classification (NCBI taxonomy): domain Eukaryota; kingdom Metazoa; phylum Chordata; class Actinopteri; order Cichliformes; family Pholidichthyidae; genus Pholidichthys; species Pholidichthys leucotaenia. The sequence goes on along the minus strand of CM035840.1, from coordinate 88,290,861 downwards.
ACTTGGAGGGGATAACTGTGTTGAATGCTGAGCTGAAGTCAACAAAGAGCATTCTTGCGTAGGTGTTCTTGTCATCCAAGTGTGAGAGTACATAGTGCAGCGCTGTAGAAACCGCATCCTCTGTACTCCTGTTGCTCCGGTAGGCAAACTGGTGAGGGTCCAGTGTACGATATTGACGTTATCGCGATATCGCGGTAGTAAAAGTGTCTCGATACCGTCGTGGTCATGTTACGATATTAAGAGGGCGGGTATCTGTCAAAAAACAACAAGAAATAAGCAGGCTCCCGCGCAACAAAGCATTGTAAACTACACAGACCATGATCCTTTGCGTTGCGTCGTCACAAGAACTGTTGTTGAGCCAATAGGAGTGCATGCTGCACGCTGTCCACACAACAAACATGGCGGCGGACAGCGGCGGACAAAGTTCGGCTCACGTAAATACTGAAGAAAACACCCCCGAAATTGAGATTGTGCAAGCCCCAGCAACTTTTAAATCAGATGTGTGGAGGCATTTTGGTTTTGCCGTGTCTAAAAATGGCAAAGACCTTCCTATGTATACCCGCTACCTCAGTGCCCAGTGAGAGAGTATTTTCTACAGCAGGGGAAATTGTAAATGCCCAGAGGTCTCTTCTTCTCCCTTGCAATGTAGATCTTTTGATCTTTCTGAAGAAAAACTTGAACATAAGCTAAAGGATAGGTCAGTGTTTTCCAGTAGGCTTTTTGCCTGACTTAATTGTTTCAACAGGCTGTTTTTATTTGCCTAGCACATTTATGATTAATTTTACTTTACACATTGAACCTGGCTTAACTTGATCTTCATTTGCTCTTAAAGGGAATTCCATATTGTTGTTTACAGTTGTTCTAGTTGCTGCTTAGTATGATCCTTGCACATAAGAAGAATCAGTTATGTGACCAAATATTACCAAATGGTATATTGATGTTCCTGACTTGAACTTGCACTTTAAAAGCACTAAGTGATCAGCATTTTATGTTGTCATGAGCCATAAATATAAAAAATAAATGGCCTGGTGACTGGCAAAAACAGATTTAATGGCAGTTTTTGGTTATTATCATCACAAACACAATATTATGAGCTATTTTACAATACCGTGAGCCTCTCCACAATATTGCAACAAATATTGTACCGTGAGATCAATATCGAAATCGTATCGTACCGTGAGAGTTTGATATCGTTACATCCCTACTTATAATTAGATCGTCCATACGAGAACTTTGTTCAAGATCCTCAACGCGTCGCTCCAAGTCTAATTTTTTTGTCTTTTTCCTGAATTGTTAATTTTAATTCTCGGACTTCTTCCATTAGGCCTAATATTTTAACCTGCTGGCTAACCATTTTGGTCACTTCTTCTGACAAGAAATTCAGAGATTTTTTGATCTCTTCCATTTCCTCCTTCTTTGGTGGTATTTTTACTGACCTATGGATAGTAAAACAATCTCTGCTGGTGTCGCCGGTATCCGATCCGACCGACCTCGAATCCAGCTGGGCCTCAGCTAGCCCCCTCCGCTGCTAGTCCCGCTGCTTATCGCCGCCGTAACAGAGCTCCTGTCCAGCCGGGGTACCGGCAGCTCCTCCACCGAGTCCCGCCGCACACCGCCGCTGTAGCCGAGCTCCGATCCTGCTTCTGTCCGGCTGGGGTCCCGATAGATCCTCCGCTGAGCCCCGCCACCTACCGCCGTCTGCCTCAGTAGTTCCTCCGCTGAGCCCCGCCGCTGTAACTGGGCTCCGACTCAGGCTCTTGTCTGGCTGGGGTCCCGGTGGTCCTCCACTGGTCCCCGTCTCCCACCACCGCTGCACCCGAACTCCGATCCGGCTCCCGTCCAACTGTTGCCTCGGTTAGTTCCTCCGGCGAGCCCCACTCACCGGGGACAGAGTCGCTTCGTGTCAGTGTTAGGTGCTATGACTAGCATTAGCTTAGCAAACGCTTCGGGTAAAGCGTAGCAGCGAACCACAAAAAGAAACGTTAATCAGTTTACTCACAGAGCCCGGTGAAAGGCGAATAAAGGGGTATTTCAACCAAGGTGGAAATTCAGCCCGTGTGTGTGCGTCACAAATGCCGATCGCTGTTGGTTAGTTATTTTAGAGGCAAAATCAGCAACTTTGTCTCAGCACTGAAAAAGTGTGACCATCCCGGCCGCCTCAGTGCGTTCAGTATGTCCTGCATAGGGTGGGACTCGGACTCGGACTCCAGCAGAGATGACAGTTTAGCCACCATCCTTCTCTCTCCTATCTCCTCCACTGGGTCAAGGCGCTGCCCCAGGACAGAGCTAGCTTTCTTGATCAGTTTGTTCAGTCTCTTCCTATCGGCTGCTGTAATGCCACTGTCCCAGCAGACCACTCCAAAAGTGATGGCTGATGCCACCACCATGTCGTAGAATGTCTTCATCAGCGCCCCTTGTACACCAAAAGACCTGAGTCTCCTCAGTAGGAACAGCCTGCGCTGTCCCTTCTTGTAGAGTGCGTCGGTATTGTGTGACCAGTCTAGTTTATTGTTCAGATGAACACCCAAGTACTTGTAGGATGTCACCATCTCAATATCTGTTCCCTGTATGTTTACTGGTGCTGTGAGGGGTTGTCCTTGCCTGCGGCAGTCCACCACCAGCTCCTTAGTTTTGCACGCGTTGATCTGGAGGCAGTTCCGATGGCACCAGTCCACGAAGTCCTGGATAAGTCCTCTGTACTCGGCTTCATCTCCGTTGGAGATGAGGCCGACGATCACAGAGTCGTCAGAGAATTTCTGTAGATGGCAGTGTGTTGTGTTGTGTGAGAAGTCCGCAGTATAAAGGGTGAACAGGAAGGGAGCCAAAACCGTTCCCTGGGGGGCCCCCCTGCTACCGATGATCGTGTCGGACACACAGTCCCGGGTTCTCACAAACTGTGGCCGTTTCGTGAGGTAGTCCAGGATCCATGATGACAGGTGCTGGTCCACCCCTGCGCACAGCAGCTTGTCCTTCAGGATCATTGGTTGGATGGTGTTGAAAGCACTGGAGAAGTCAAAGAACACTGATATACACTGATGATGCTCATACTGCAATATGACTCTGATTAGATGATTTTTGCATGAATTATAGATCTTGAGGCCAAGGTCAGAGGTCAGTTTTTCCCTAAGTCTTGTAAATGCAGTAAATACTGAAAGGAGTGATGTAGGCTCTTCAAATCAATACCATAGCTGTATCTAAGACAAATCTTGGATGGCTTGCACCCTACCTGACTATGGGTTTGGGTCAAAAGGTCAAAGGTCGCCATTCCATTTGCACCATTACTATAGAACAAGTAAAGCTTGGGCCACCAAACTTGGTAGGCAGGTTCACCCCATGACCCTGAACTCTTACTATGGGTTTGTGGTCAGAAAGTCAAAAGGTCAAGGCTGGCATTCTCTGTGCCCTGTTACTATACGAGTAAAGATAGGGTCACCAAACTTTGTGCACAGGTTCACACTGTGATCCTGAACTGTGACTGTGGTTTGGGGATTGCAAAGTCAAAGGTCAACGTCAAAATGGCATATAAACTATATCTCAACAAGAAAGAACACGGGTCACTAAACTTGCTCAGCAGGTTCACCCTGGGATGCTGACCTACAGTTATGGGTTATACAGTGCATCTGGAAAGTATTCACAGCGCTTCACTTTTTCCTCATTTTGTTATGTTACAGCCTTATTCCAAAAGGGATTAAATTCATTTTTTCCTCAAAATTCTACACACAATACCCCATAATGACAATGTGAAAAAAGTTTTTTTTTTTTTTTAGATTTCTGCAAATTTATTAAAAATAAAAATCTAAGAAATCACATGTACATAAATATTCACAGCCTTTGCCGTGAAGCTCAAAATTGATCAAGCTCAGGTACATCCTGTTTCCACTGATCATCCTTGAGATGTTTCTACAGCTTAATTGGAGTCCACCTGTGGTAAATTCAGTTGATTGGACATGATTTGGAAAGACACACACCTGTCTATATAAAGTCCCACAGTTGACAGTACATGTCAGAGCACAAACCAAGCATGAAGTCGAAAGGAACTGTCTGTAGACTTTCGAGACAGGATTATCATGAGGCACAAATCTGGGGAAGGGTACAGAAAAATTTCTGCTGCTTTAAAGGTCTCAATGAGCACAGTGGCCTCCATCATCTGTAAATGGAAGAAGTTTGGAACCATCAGGACTCTTCCTATAGCTGGCCGGCCACCTAAACTGAGTGAATGGGGGAGGAGAGCCTTATTCAGGGAGGTGACCAAGAACCCAATAGTCACTCTGTCAGCACTCTAGCGTTGCTCTGTGAAGAGAGGAGAACCTTCCAGAAGGACAACCATCTCTGCAGCAATCCACCAATCAGGCCTGTATGGTAGAGTGGCCAGAAGGAAGCCACTCCTTAGTAAGAGGCACATGGCAACCCGCCTGGAGTTTGTCAAAAAGCATCTGAAGGACTCTCAGACCATGAGAAACAAAATTCTCTGGTCTGATGAGACAAAGATTGAACTCTTTGGTGTGAATGCCTGGCGTCATGTTTGGAGGAAACCAGGCACCGCTCATAACCACGCCAATGTTGGAAGCAGCATCATGCAGTGGGTATGTTTTTCAGCGGCAGGAACTGGGAGATTAGTCAGGATAGAGGAAAAGATGAATGCAGCAATGTACAGAGACATCCTGGATGAAAATGTGCTCCAGAGCACTCTTGACCTCAGATTGAGGCAATGGTTCATCTTTCAGCAGGACAACGACCCCAAGCACACAGCCAAGATATCAAATGAGTGGCTTCAGGATAACTCTGTGAATGTCTTTGAGTGGCCCAGCCAGAGCCCAGACTTGAATCCAATTGAACATCTCTGGAGAGATCTGAAAATGGCTGTGCATCGACGCTTCCCATCCAACCTGATGGAGCTTGAGAGGTGCTGCAAAGAGGAATGGGTGAAACTGCCCAAAGATAGGTGTGCGAAGCTTGTGGCATCATATTCAAAGACTTGAGGTTGTAATTGCTGCCAAAGGTGCATCCACAAAGCATTGAGCAAAGGCTGTGAATACTTATGTACATGTGATTTCTTAGTTTTTTATTTTTAATAAATTTGCAGAAATTTCAGAAAAACTTTTTTCACATTGTCATTATGGGGTATTGTGTGTAGAATTTTGAGGAAAAAAATGAATTTAATCCCTTCTGGAATAAGGCTGTAACATAACAAAACTAGAAAAACACTCGGAGAGCGCAGACCTCCGCCAAGCAGCACAGTTCCCCCCATACAGTGTTTGTGTGTACGTTTTCAGATTCCCTGAGCATGAAAAGATATGAGTAGCAATTGGATTCACAATGATTATTTGTTTATTTGACATGGACAGTGCAATAAACAGACAATTAATGAATGACAATCAATGTGATAGTGATAGGATTAGTGGTTCAGTAGTGTAAAATGGGGCTATAAGGGACGGCGGGTTAATAAGGGACACTTTTGTGGGAAATGTTTTAAATGTAATTCTGCTTTTTTTTATTTTGAGCAGGACGCTGAGTTGTGTTGTTATTGTCAAATATCCATGAATCCTTCCTCAAATCTAGGCGGAAGCAAAATTAAAAAAGCAGAATTACATTTAGAAAAGTGTCCCATATTACCCCGCCGTCCCTTATAGCCCCGTTTTACGGTTGTAAAAGCATTGCCTCCTTGGCGGAGGTAATAAACTGAAGTGTTGGTGTGTCCATCTCCTCCACTGACGGATGCAGATTGGTTAGACAGGTTGCCGTGGGTTTTATATTATATTGGGGTTGCGGTCCGCGGCAAAACAGAATTTAGAGTCTTCCCCGGCAGAGAGGTCGTTTTTACGCAGCGCCTATAGCTGGGCGGGGAATTTGTGGCAAATAATGGGGCGGCGGACAGGTGTCCCTGTCAGGTTTTGCAGCGTGGCGCAAAAGCAGTCACGCTGGCGGGCCCAGGGCAGCAGTGTTTTCCGCGTGCTTTTGTGCCTAAAACGTTGAAGAACGCAGAGTTTGTGTTGGTCAGACACGACGACCAGCGCAATGTGCGCAGCGCCTATGGCTGGCACAGGCACGCTGGGGGTCCGAGGCCAGCAGTGTTTTCCGCATGCTTTTGTGGCTAAAACGTTGAAGAAGGCGGAGTTTGTGTTGGTCAGACACGACGCCCAGCGGCCTCCATTGCGCCTGCGCACATGTTGAAAATGGCCCTATGTCACAGTGTTGAAAAATGCTTTAAAAAAATTCCTGTATCCAGACGGTGAACCGGATCACCCCCAAAATTTAATCAGTTCTTCCTTGTACCATTTCCAACAACGCCTGAAAGTTTCATGCAAATCCGTCCAAGACTTTTTGAGTTATCTTGCTAACCAACAGACAAACAGACAAACACACAAACCCTGGCAAAAACATAACCTCCTCCTGGCCTTTTCGGCCTGGCGGAGGTAACTAGAAAAGCACTCGGAGAGTGCAGACCTCCGCCAAGCACCACAGTTCCCCCCATACAGTGTTTGTGTGTACGTTTTCAGATTCCTTGACCATGAAAACATATGACTAGCAATTGGATTGACAATGATAGGATTAGTGGTTCAGTAGTTATTCACGAAAATGACATTTTCCGTAATGGCGGCCACAGTTCCCCCCATACAGTGTTTGTGTGTACGTTTTCAGATTCCTTGACCACGAAAACATATGACTAGCAATTGGATTGACAATGATAGGATTAGTGGTTCAGTAGTTATTCACAAAAATGGCATTTTCCGTAATTGCGGTTTTCTTCTGGACGGTGATCCGGATCACCACCAAAATGTACTCATCTGTAGGATACCCCATTTCTGACAATCTGTGAAAATTTCATGAAAATCCGTCCATAAGTTTTTGAGTTATCTTGCTAACAAACAAACAAACAAACAAACAGACAAACCAATGCCGATGATCACATAACCTCCTTGTCGGAGGTAATGAGGAAAAAGTGAAGCGCTGTGAATACTTTCTGGATGCATTGTATATTCATGAATATAGGCTTATCATAATTTGGTTCTGCCCCAACAATTATATGAAAAAGTTGAAAACTGCTCTCCTTCAGTGACATATTGGGATCGTCAAAGAAAACAGAGGAGGGCAATATTGCACTCAACTCAGAGTGCTCGCTTTTACTTGCAAAGTTAAAACTCAGACTGTGACGTTTGTTCTTCCCTTTTTCTAGATGCCAGATGTCATCAAATAGTTTAATGCTGTTTTATTCGGAATCATCTCACTTGTAGTAGCATTCTTCAACCTTGTAACTGTAGTGATGGGGAGAACATATGTAATCATGGTGGATAATGTTTTGAGGGTCTTCTTAGCGATAACTGTTGCATTTGTTTTTTACTTTAAATGAATAAACATAGGCTGGGGTCTGTGTTTGCGACTGTACGATATTTACCCTCCAAAGAAGACTGTTGTGAACTATATAGTATGCAAATACAGCTACAGTATATTTAATGAAATGTTAATGGTGCCACTTGAGCAGGTAAAAAGGGGGACAATAATTTATTCACATGCAACACTATGACTGTATGTGTTTCTCACCTGTCTGTACCGACTGAAGATCAGTGATGTTGCTCCTGAGATGCAGATGCTTGTGACACTGAAAACTTGGAAGCCAGTCCACTCGTTTCTGTCAGTCTGTGTCCTGATAAAGGTTGTGTGTGTTTTTATATGAGCTGAACATTTTAATATTTTAACAGTATACATTTAGCCTATGAATGTATTTCAGATGGTTAAAACTACAAAAAAACTAAATTCAACTTAATTTGTTTGGACAATGTCCAAAAAAAAAAAAAAAATGTGAAAATAAATTTCCCCTTTCACTACAGTAAACCTGGTAGCCTTCCGCTCTACGCCCACCCCTCTTCTCTTCGACACATGGGTTACATGTAGTGAAACAGGGTGGTGAGCATCAGTGAGGTACTTTCATTTATTTTATAAAGGTAACAAAATGGGTTTGCAGTTTTTTTTTTTTTAATTGAGTCTTAAGATGATAAAGGAATGCTTTATTTTTTTATAAGTCGGTTTTATAAAAGTTATCATTTTATTAATCAGAAATTTGTAGATTCGTCTTTGTTTGATCAAACCTTTGTCCCTTTTTTGATTCCATGCCAGAGCAATGTATCCTGCATGTCTCTCTCCTGCTCTTTACGTTATAGCCTGCCTCTCTCTTAACCGTGTCTGACCAAAAATGCATCTTCCAAACACATACACAAAACAACATTTTGCCCACTACAGATCCTTTACAATTGTGGACATATTTCTTTGATTTACTGGTCAATGAAGTATATTAGTAGTTACTATTATGTTTCTTCTTTTTCTCCGCCAACAGGAAATTGGGGAAAATGTCCACATTTATCTGATTGGTAAAGAGGAGACGAGGACTCACTCCCTGGCCGTGTCGCTGCACTGTGACGAGGACGATGCGATCAGCGTGAGCGGCCAGAACAGTTTGTGTCATCAGATCACTGCAGCCTGCAAACATGGAGGTGACCTGTACGTGGTGGGTGGATCTATCCCTCGCCGCATGTGGAAGTGCAACATGCACACTATGGACTGGGAGCGCTGCGCGCCTCTACCCAGAGACCGCCTCCATCACACCATGGTGTCCGTCACCTCCGAGGATGCCATCTATTCTCTGGGGGGTAAAACATTGCAGGACACACTCTCTAATGCAGTCATATACTACACAGTGAGGGACAACATGTGGACAGAGACCAACCAACTGGACACTGCAGTGTCTGGTGCTGCTGGTGTTAACCTAGGGGGCACCATCTACCTGCTTGGAGGGGAGGAGAATGACATGGACTTTTTTACCAAGCCTTCTCGTCTCATTCAGTGCTTTGACACGTCAACACAAAAGTGCCAGATCAAGCCTTACATGCTGCCTTTTGCTGGCTGCATGCACGCCGCGGTCCACATGGACGTGATTTTTATCGTAGCAGAAGGAGACTCACTGGTGTGCTACAACCCTCTGTTGGAGAGTTTCACCCGCCTGCGCTTCCCTGAGGTGTGGAGCTGTGTTCCTTCCCTGTGGAAGGTGGCCAGCTGTAATGGCTGTATATACGTCTTCAGGGACAAATGTAAGAAAGGCGACGCAAATACTTTAAAGTTTAATCCGGCCACGTCCGTTGTCTCTGTTATCAGAGGTATCAAAATCCTCCTCACAAACTGGCAGTTTGTTTTGGCATGAGTGTTCACGCTGTGGTCCACGTGCTCATCACAGAGCATCAAGGAAGAGACTGTTGATAACTTATCACAGTCAGAGGTTTTACGAGGAAATGGACCCTTAATCTGTTCATTCAGCGGATTTACTGACTCCATTCACCACAACCTCAGTTCAGTGGTGTTTGTCACTCACCTTACAGTGTGTCTCATTGTGGAACTCTGAGCAGAAAAGTCCATCTGTGATGATGCTAATCAGTGGTGATATATTGTTTGTTGTGCACTGTTGTTTCCATTAACATTAAGACCTTTAATCAATTTTTGGCAGGTGAAATAGAGAGTTGTTGTCCTTTGAGACTATTTCACAGGTTGAAAAGAACAAGTTACTGTCCTATATTTGTATTTTACCCCTAAAGAACCAAATCGTCATTTTTAAAGCATGTATATTGTTTCAATCAAAGTGTCAGGTCAGGCATTGGTTTGCTTGCTACCAGATAACTATGAAAACCGGTACTACCTGTCTCATGGATCGGGGTGTTGGCGACTCAACCAGCAACCCCGCCCTTCTGAGGGTGAAACTGGGCATCCTGGCAGAACTAAAAACAATATCTGTCGCAAGGTCTGTGGTGGACTTTTGCCACCTTTTTGGACTTCTTTTGGTGTGACTTTTGGTGCATTGTGACATGCACTACACAAAGAGCAAGGATAAACAAACCTATCATCTGGTCAGTCACTGCAACAGATACTGGAGTCAGTTTGTCTTGGCCTGTCCTTGCCACTGATAATACCTCTATCTGCCAGGAATGTGCCGCTAGACCAGCAAAAGCTAGCGGCACTCAAATACTTTGCAAGCAGTTTCATGAAATGGTCAGTCAGAGAGCAACTCATACCGGCTCGGACGTCGCTCGGGTTAACAAGGTCAGGTGTTCCTGGCAGCAGAGGGCAAGGGACAGAGCTGCGTAGAGGAATCTGATCAGACCGAAATGAAACAGGCATTGTCGCCCCCGACAGACTGCTATGATGATGATGATGATGCACTGTTTATCAATACGCATGAACAACTTTAGTGGTTTAAAAAAAATACCAAACTTAACCTGTTCATATTGTGATTAAGTGTAACATGGTGTTGTGGGCTAAATGTCATAAGATGTTATTTAAAGTGTCCCCATTATACCCATTTACAGTTATATACCATCACAATGGTGAGCTATTGGAAGTATTTTATTCTTTTATTCTTTGTTTTCATATAGTTTGAGTTTCTCTGATTTGAAGACAAGACCGTGTTGCTCTAACAATCAATCACACTTTTAGCAGAGCAGAAAAGTGAGTCTAAAATGACTAAATCAGCCAATTTTTGAGCTAGAATTAACTGAAGCAGCTCTAGAGGAAATATAATCCATCCATTATATAATGCCGACTGTGAGTTGGGGAGGTGCCTGCATTTAGATTTATTTCCCTCCTTATTTGTTTGAGGGCATTACAAATTTCCTGCTAAGCAGGTTCAAGGTTACGTAGTGGATTTAATTAAGGAAGTTAACCACTTGAGTTTCTAACTGTAATCTTGTTTGACATTACATGAAAAAGCCTAAACACACTAGAAGATGCCAGCAAATCCAAAAAGTGGAATAGGTAAGTGTGCATAAAGATGATAACCAAGGATTTTTTTTACTTTAAAATTTTTCACATTTTGTAAATATTGTATTTTTTATTGTACAGTGTAACTGTTAATAGAATGTCAAATACATTGCTATAGCTACAAGATGTCCCTGTTTGATTTAATGCTTTATTACCCTTCAGCCTTTATCCATGAGCTACGTCTCACTACCCTTGGTCTCGGGCTGGGCAATGTGACCTCAAATCCACATCCCAGTTAATTGAACAGTTTACTTTTTTGTTGGGGGGGGGGGGTTATATACAGAGTTACAGCCAGTAAATAACCAGTTATAAATTACATTATTGAGAATCTTCTCACTTTTATTGTGAAAGTTCAGCTTTTATCTTTAAAGTTTTTGCTTTCTGCTGTCAGAAGGGAGCAACATTTAGTAGAGAACATTGTCAAATAGTTCATTATTTTTATTTTCACATAATGAAGCTGAAGCAGTTATCACTTATTCTAAAGCAGCTATACAATCGTGAAAAAATTAGGACACCCTATGTAAGCCTGTGGTTTTTTTTTTTAAACATATTTGGACATGTGAATATTTAATATCAATGTTCAAAATACTGGGAGATTCATATAATACAACTAAACCATTAAAAATGAATTAGAGACTTTTTTCAAATTTCCTGTAAAATGTAATTCTAAACAAATAGTGAGGAATAAATTGGGTCACTCCCATCTGTTTTAGGACACCCCCACATTCATTTCCACTTAAAATGGCTAAAATAAATGTTTAAAAAAATTAAAATAAAACAAAAACAAGGTTAGACATAGATATGTGAACATTTCTTAATAAAGAACTGAATATTTAATGGGGTGTCCTAATTTTTTCACACGACTGTACGTCACCTTGATTGAGTTTCTGCTAGCTTAGGTTTAGTAAGTTTTTAGCAGGATAGGTGAGCTTTAAACGGAGCTTCAGTTGCTTTGTGACAGCAAGACCAGTGAGGAGAGATTTATTGAAATATCAGCAGATTGTGGCTCTGTTGTTTGTTGCCATGAAGCAGTGTTGTGCCATACTGAATGTAATAAAAGCACCAGGGGGTGCTATGCCTTGGTGTTTGCAAACAGATACACAGACGCACACTAACAGACTACCATATGCTTCGCTTCACTGAGGCATAATAAAACCTTTATGTAGCCTCCACATACATAAGGGTACAGTACATGAACGTAATATACAGTGGGGAACATATTAATAAATGGAGAAAAATGAAATGATCGACCTCTGCAAAATTACATAATTTCATGTGTCTGAATATTGATTTTGAGTTATTTTTAATTAACTGCACAGCCCTACTGTCTGTTTTTATTGCCAGAAATTTGTGATCTTTCATTGCCACAGTTGCATAAATAATTCACGCTGAATTGCAGCTTCGCTTCACCAGTGATGTGATTGTGAAGGGTGAGCTGGTCAGTGTTTGTTTCAGGGTGAAAAGGGAAGTTGAAAGAGAGAAAGCTACTACAGAGAGGAAAAATCTTTGATCCCATTGATGTGTTTGCAGGAAGCGGTGCAGTTGAAACCCAAGCCGGATAACATGTCAGACTTTGTGAACTATTCTAAGCATCAGTTGCTGACGCTGAGATCAGGAGCAGGGATTTCTGGGGGCACACATGAGTCTCCATAAAAACTTTCAATGGTAATCAACAGAGCACAAAAAACGTGCTTTTTAAAAAATAGCAAAATAAAGTCTTTGATGGCCCCACATAGGACTCTGGTTAGATTAGAGTCTTGGATATTTTTCTTCTGAGATTTATTAAAAATGTGCAGCCCAGAATTTGTCTGTGGGCAAGAATTGGTGTGAAGGTAGATTGCTAGGAGCTGTAGTGACCTTGGGACGGTTTGCTGAGGGCAGAACATAATTCCTGAAGGGACACATGGTTTAGAGTGACAAGGCCATCTGCAGCAGCGCCAGCAGTAGGAGGAAGGTGGAGGGGGTGGACACGGGCACTGAGAATTCTTTTGGCTGGGGTGTGGAAGGAGCAGATATTCTGGGATATCACTGCTAGCACTTTGCAAGGAAAGGTGTTCTTTGACGTTTGAAAAACGGAAATCCAAGACGGATTTTTTTGGATTGCTTGATGGTGAGAGGGAATCATTACATGGTTGAATGGGGAGGATGTTTTCTTGGTCCTTCAAGTTTCTACAAAGAGTTTGGCGATAATGGTCCTGGTTTGTCGTCTTTTAACTTTGGTGGATCCAGTTTCCTTTCCATCTCAGCACAGCCGGAGCTGATAGAGCGGGGCCTGGTAGGCCTTCTGGCACCGATCTCTCAGCGGATCATCTTCAAGGGATCTTTGGAGCTGTACTGTGCATGGCAAGGATCTACTTTCTTGCTGCCTCACTGAAATTGTATGGCCTAAACGAATGAATATTTTTATGAGGCGCTTTTCACCAGAGATGGGCCAGGACCAAACCAAGCAACAGATCGAAAAGGGTTTAAAATTGTATCAGTCCAATCAGACAGACAAAGCCCTGCATGTTTGGACAAAAGTGCTGGAAAAGACCTCGGACCCTGGAGGGAAGTTTCGGGTGTTGGGGTGCCTGATCACAGCTCACTCAGAAATGGGGAAGTACAAAGATATGCTCAAGGTGGGATGATAAAATTGCTGCATGCCACACAAAGCAATGACTGTTACTGAGTACATCATGTTGTACCTTATTTCTTTAGTTGGGATATGTTGACCGAGTCTATGCTATTGCTCAAGAGCTATGTAGTAAGATGTCGCCACATTTCTTAAATTTCTTTGTGCAATGCGATCATATTTTGTGTTATGCAACCAGCAGTTGAGGTGTGTGCATGTCTGACTGCCACTCTTGCTCGTGAATGTCACTGAACATATCAGAATTTTAAATGTCATCTGATGTATCAATGAAGTCCTTACAGTTTAGGCCGGGGTGTCCAATCATGTGCCATGGAGGGCCAAGACCCTGTAGGCTTTACCTCCAACCAGTGTCTTCAACAGCAGATTCCACTGAATTTCTTCCACTGACTGCTGATCAGTGAAAACACCTGCTGAAGACACTGGGTAGAAGAGAAAACCTGCAGGGTCTTGGCCCTCAGTGGCACACGATTGGACATCCCTGGTTTGGGCATTTTAATATTTCTGTGAATGAGCTTTACTGAGTCAACTAGTCTTGAGAGACAAGGGTTAATTTGTGGCTTTCACATGATGTAGAGTAAATAAGTCCCCTGCAACTCAAGTATCGGTGTGGGGTGTCTTGTTGACATAATCATCCTCACACAAACAGCACCCTCTCCCCAAACTGAGATTAAAGGAATACTTTATGAAGAGAGGCATTATTGTCTGAAAAATTACATACTTCATTGTTATTAGCAAGTTTTCTGTAAATCACTTTCTCTACAGTATGCCCTTGATCAAATTGACACAGCCAGAGAAATGGAGGACCCAGACTACCTGACAGAGGGCTACCTCAACTTGGCACGCAGCAATGAGAAGCTGTGTGACTTCCAGAAAACGGTCTCCTACTGCAAGACCTGCCTAAATATGCAGGGTACGACTGTTAGCCTGCAGCTCAATGGACAGGTCTGTCTCAGCATGGGCAATGCCTACCTGGGCCTCAGTGTTTTCCAGAAAGCTCTTGAGAGCTATGAGAAGGCCCTGCGCTATGCACACAACAATGATGACAAGATGCTGGAGTGCAGAGTCTGCTGCAGTCTGGGAAACATCTATGTCCAGCTTAAGGTACTAGATACCCTGCTTGATTCAATATTTATCTGTATGAAATTAAGGGTTGTACTGTAACTGGTCAACAATCTGTTTACCTGGATTCCTAAAAAATATTCTTGCTTTAAAGATTATAGACAAGAAGACTGAATTAAGGATGTTAAACACTTTATACTTTGCTTATTATATAACTCTGTTATTTGGACAAAACATTAGCCAGACCATGCGTGTAACTTCATTGCACAATCAAGACTAATTTTCCTAGTGTACTTACAGAGTATGATAACACAGCAGTGCATCTAAGCAGACAGACATCATTTCTCAGTCTGTGTAGTACAGCACATTGTAAAAACAAGGGTGGAGTGAGCAGGATGGCTGGCATGGGTTTATGTAGTACCCTTGACATCTGAGACTTGTAAGTGTAATCCCTTGGCTTCCCAGGGAAGGTTGATTTCAATGGGATTGTGCTGAAGTGGTGTTTGAAGAATGCACTCGTATATCAGGTTATTTTGTGAAACACAGATAGCTTGCTATAAAGTGATACTGGAATATACAGATCAACAGGCATTCATCTATATATATTCGAAGTTTGAGTTCTCATAGCAAAACGCTTAAAATCTAAACGTCCGCCATTAGTACTGTCTAAAATAATGCAGTGCTATTTGTGGGCACATCCAAGGACTTAGTCATTGTTCACGTCTGCCAACAGGACTATGAGAAAGCCCTGTTCTTTCCCTGCAAAGCGGCTGAGCTTGTCAATGACTACGGTAAAGGCTGGAGTCTCAAGTATCGAGCCATGAGCCAGTACCACATGTCTGTAGCCTACAGAAAAATGGAGCGCCTGCCAGACGCCATGGAGTGCTGTGAGGTACATCATTACCATCCTCAGAGACAAACTTACATAACCTGGAGAATGTCACAGTTTTTTGTTTCCTCACCAACTCTGTCCCCTGATGCCGTTGGCTGTTCTGCAGAGACAGTAGATGTTGTGCCACTGACAGGTGCGAGCACCAGTTGTATGAGGCCTTAACCTCGACAAAAATATGCTCACCCAGACCCCAGTTTAATGTGTTAATGAAGAGGGTGTCTTTAGTCTCCACTCTGTTCTAATTATGTACTGGTGGTGAAAAATAACTCGATGTCATTGCCTTGGGGTGTAAAAGTATAGTAACAAGATGTCAGGATGCATTTCAGATTTATTGCATTTGCCAAACGCATTTCACCAAACAATTTACACATCCTGTCATATCCCAAATTCCAGAGGAGTGAAACAGAATTATCTCACATTCCCCCAGCACTCCTCAGAGTTGGTGATTTGGATACTCTGTTGATATCAAAATTGTCAGAAAAAAATATCTTTTTTATGTATCTTGTAACTGTGCCATTAAATCCACTATGTTGTGCTTCAACAGGAATCAATGAAGATTGCTCTCCAACACGGTGACCGGCCTCTGCAGGCTCTGTGCCTATTAAACTTTGCAGACATACACCGCTGCAGACATGATGTTGATGTGAGTTACCATTATTAAATCTTTAGTCCAGATTTCTCAGTGCTCTTAAAGGGTCCATTGACTGTATCCCCCCCCCCCCACACACACACACACACATTTTAACAGCTCACACATCTTAATGAAATGTTTGTGACATAATTTGGTTAAGTTTCCCTTATTTCATTATTGCAGCATAATTTGTAAATCATCTTTTGCAGTCTTTCTCAGAGTACCTGGTTTCAGTGCATGTCTCTTTCATCTCTTGATCTTAAAAGTCCACATTCAAGGATTCGTTATTGTCATTCGTCATTCTTAACTACAAGCAAAGAACACAATTAGTTTCTGAGGTCCCGATATTGTCACAAATGTAAATAAAACCAGTAACAAACAATTTAAAATATATTGATAAGTTACAAGTTTAAAAACATATTTCCAGAAGTTGCTGGATATGCAGTTTAGTTGTCAACTATACAACAATACTGCACAAGTTCACAGTATAATGTAGAACAACCTACAGTACCTTTCCAGTGTTCAACAGTCTCATAGCTGTAGGGGGAAAAAAGCTGTTTTTCAGTCTGGTAGTCCTGCTTTGGATGCTCTGCAGCCTCCTTCCTGAAGGAAAAAGTGACTGTGCAGGATGAGTAGGGTCCATCATGATGCAGGTGGCCCTTTTCCTACAGCGAGTGACGTAAATGTCAGAGGTGGTGGGGAGGCTACTCCCAACAATCTTCTCCACAGCTTTAACTACCCTGTGGAGAGCTTTCTTCTCTGCAACAGAGCAGCTACCATGCCACATGGTGATGCAAGAGCAGAGGATACTCTCCACTAGGGCTGTCGCGGTAGAGGAATTTCCCCTGCGGTGACGGTGGACAGCTCAACACCGTGGTATGCGGTATTATTGCAAATGTTTTTAGGACCCTGTGGATTCTTAATTTAAAAAGGGTTTATAACTTGTATAGCAAATGGGGGAAGCTGTGAGACTCTCACTGCAGCTCACTCTCAACTTTATGTGCGTGTGTCACAACTGTGCGGAGCGCCGCTGTTTCTACAGGCATGAACTACTGATTCTGTTAAAAAAAAAAAGATCATTTTAATAAAACAGTTGCAGTAACTATGGGGTGTGTGGACTGGAGACTGCAGCGACATTCAGCTTATAAGCAGGACAGTCTCCGTACAGGCCGTTGCCGTTGTCTGAAAAATGACGTTCAAACAAGCTGCTCTTGGAGCTCATACACAGAGCATACACAGTCAGGATCATACACACTCCGCTCAGAAGGAAAACACGCTTTGTACCCTTTCACTGCTCACTGTTAGCTGTATTTAACAAGGAATCCAAACGCTTTCACCACTAACTGCCTGCTGGAGTCTGTCTGGAAAGAGTGCCCCAAACAGCGGCAGCACCGTGTGCTGTGGAAGCTTCTAGAGTACCGGGTGCAAACATGCTGTTGGCAATAAAAATACACTTCGTTTAGTAATTTATTTAACCCCTTGCACTCCGGTCAATTTCCCTAAAAACGCCTAAAGATAACGTACCCAAAGTAAATCAAAAGCTGTTCAACCCTTTGCAGCATCTTCATGGGGTTGGTCTCATTTAAAAGAAAACACTTTGAATTTTTTGGCAAAACAGTCATAATCTCTCTAAGTGCTCCTACCACTGAGTAACAGTCATCTAAACATACTGAACTTGAAGAAAATAAAAAGTTTGCCTTGGTGTTTTTATTTTAGATACAAATGCTTGCAAATAACACACAGCTGTCAGATCCGGGCTGGAAAATGCAACAGAAATGTAGAACCAAGTGTTAAGATAAGCCTTTATTAGTCCCACAATGGGGAAATTCCAGGATTGCAACACTCAGAGCAACAATCAGAAGGCAAGAGAAAAAACAAGAGCAGCGAGTATACATATGTACATATAAATATAAATATATATATATATAAATATATATATATATATACTGTATATATATATAGAGAGAGAGACACAGTGCGGAGCATTGTAGCTAGATGGGATAGATATATAAATATATAAACACAGTGCGGAGTATTGTAGCTAGATGGAATAAATATGTAGATATATAAACACACAGTGCGGAGCATTGTAGCTAGATGGAATAAATATGTAAATATATAAACACACACAGTGCGGAGCATTGTAGCTAGATGGAATAATATGTAGATATATAAACACAGTGTGGAGCATTGTAGCTAGATGGAATAAATATATGAATATATAAACACAGTGCGGAGCATTGTAGCTAGATGGAATAAATAGTTATCCAGCTGAGGTCAAAATTTTGTAACAATACCACAAAAAATGAATATATTACACAGCTTTTTCCTCAGGTTGTTCCCAGGCGTTTTTGAACTGTGCCAAATTGTGCCAAATGGCACAGTTTGGAAAAACGTCTATAACTTTTGAATGATTCAATATAGAAGCTTGATCTTGGACTCTAATGAAAGGTGGCACTCAGGGCTGTGTGTGTGTGTGTGGGGGGGGGGAGGGGTTGTTTATTCATTCATGAATGAATGAATGAACAAACAAGCCCCCCCACACAAAGAAGCATGCCACATAAAAAATGTGTGGCCTTTTTTTTACAAGAAAAAATAACCTACAGTGCAATAAAAATTATACTAAAATATCTGCAATGTAGAGGATAACAACTCCCCCCCCCCCCCCCCCCCCGCTACAGAGGACTGCGGCGCACGGACCGGACCGTGCGCCGCGGTCCGTCATGTGGCGATGACGCACAGTTGTAATTTACCGATCGGTCAAAAGTCATTTTGATTACTATTTTCAGTGATAAAGAATAATTTAGCTTATAACACTTACCTGTCCACAACAGCAGTGTCGCTGGCGAACATCTGTTCCTAATTGTCAGACGAACATGACGCTGGTCCGCTCGTTATGACTCGTGGTTCTGGTAACGCGACCCGGTCAAACCATGATTCCATTATTGCGGTTTTGCGCTTCCATGATTGCGTTTTTGGCGAACGATTTTTCAAAACAAATAAGAACAGTAGTAATAAAAAGACTGGCGAACGCTACCATTACACACAGCGGCTTACACAAAACAGATTTTACGCACGGGACGCACGCTTTCAATCGTGGAACTTCTCTGCTTCAATTGGCTTGTTGTATTCGCAGCCGTTGGTAGGCGGGTCCTTCTTGCTAGGTTTTCAGTCATTGGTTCTTCAAGGTTTCAGAAACCCAATTTAAGGCTCTTATTAGTCGAATGAGAGGTCAATCAAATCTAAACCAATCAAAGCACTCCTTTGGCTTTCTGTTCGCGGCTGTGTCTGTAGTGGAAGAACGGAAATGCAGCTTTTTTTTTTCAGTGCGCACTAGGACGCAGAGACGTGACCGCCCGCGGTATCCCGGAGTGCAAGAGGTTAATAATCAATAGGAGCACATAAGTGAACAATGAAAAGTGAACACCATGGCTGTTGCGGTTGGTCGTTTTTCTCTGTAGTAGGCGTGTCCATAGCACGGTATTACATAATTGCTGTTATCGTGACAGCCCTACTCTCCACCACACATCTGTAAAAGGAGGATAAGACTGAGCCACCATGTCCAGCCTTCCACGGTCTCCTGAGGAAATATAGACGTTGGTGAGCCTTCCCAACCAGACGGGAAGTGTTACAGCTCCAGGTGAGGTCTTCACTGAAGTGGACTCTCAAATACCTGAAGCTTGAAACCACTTCCACAGCTTCCCCTCTAATGTACAAAGGAAGGGGATGATGACCATTCCTTCTGAAGTCCACGGTCATCTCCTTCATCTTTTCACATTAATTTGAAGATTGTTCTTCCTGCACTAGTCCTCCAGATGTTCCACATCTTCACTTTATTGGGACTTGTCATTGTTAGTGATGCATCCCACTACTGCTGTGTCATCTGCAAACTTCACAATGTGGCAGCCTTGGTTTTTGGCAAAGCAGTCATGAGTTAGTAAAGTAAACAGGAGGGGGCTTAGCACACAGCCCTGTGAGGAGCCAGTGCTGAGGGTGATGGAGGAGGAGATGTTGTGGACTTCTAACAGTCTGTGGTCTGGTTGTTAGGAAGTCCATCACTCAATTACAGAGATGCTCAGTCCAAGTGTGTGTAGTTTCTGCATCAAAATCTGTGGGATGATGGTGTTGAATGCAGAATTAATGAACAGAAGATGCACATATGAGTTTTTGTTCTCCAGGTGAGTGAGAGCTGTGTGGATCACTGACGAGATGGCATCATCAGTGCAGCGGTTCTATCAATAAGCATATTGATGAGGAGCCACAGTGGTGTTGATGGAGTCTTTAATGTGGGCCATGATTAACCTCTCAAGGCACTTAGTGACTATCGGGGTGAGAGCCACAGGCCAGTAGTCATTCAGGTCTGTCACTGCAGAACTTTTGGGGACTGGAATGATGATAGATGTTTTCATACAGGATGGAACCACTGCTTGAGAGGGGGAGATATTGTAGATGTCCGTTAACACTTCTGACAGTTCAGACACAGTCTTTCAGCACCCACCCTGGGATGTTATCGGGGCCTGCAGCTTTCCGGGAATTAATCCTTAATAGGGACCTCAACTCCCTCTTACATCACTACTGCTAATCTTTGCTCCTGGCTTGTATCTAGCCTGAGCTAACTAATGTAAATTTGTCTCAAAGAATGAATGAAGTAATGCATCACTTCTGGACAGAGGTGCATGTGGTGTCATTGGTCGATAGGATAACCAGTCCCTGGAGTACACTAAGCACAGAAACATTTGTGAATGAGTGGCTAAGCTGCAAGCTTCAGCTAGCCGCTTTGGGTCCTGGTTATCAATAATACTACAAGAAAATAAGCTAAAATAGCGTCTTAAGAATGAATAGAATTTCTACAAAACAGCGATCAAAACCAACTGGATCAGCAGTTAAGCTAACACCAGGTGACTTGTCCGTCACTTCCTAATGCCAACAGATCAATGTAGCATCACAGTGAAAACATTCAAGATTCAAAGATTTTATTTGTCAATACCACTATACATACAGGACATACAGGAGAACTGAAATGGCGTTTCTCTCTTCAGTGGTGTGTGCAATATAAACAAAAGAAAAAGGAATAAGGCTGGAAAAACAACAACAGCAGTCTATGTACAGTAATGCTACCCGTAGTGCAAGTGGCGACAAAAGATTGACCCAAACATCCCATAGTGTAAATAAAGATAAACGATGAAACCCAGCAATCCTATATACAGCAAATTAGAGCAGTAATACTCATAGTTGCAAGTTTGATGCGGTTGTGTAGGTGCAGACAGTGGCAGATTGGACTGCACATGATCAATATTGCAATAACAGACAGACAGCAGCAGGTATGGCATTTGTGCAAATGATTGCGGTAAAGTGCAGAGACATACACCAGCAGATGTATTACTGTTGATGTGCCAGTCTTTCTGTTTTCCGTGCCAACAGCTGAGGTAGTTATTGTGCAGGTGAGTGCGTAATGGTCCCGGGGGGGCAGAGTTCAGAGTCGTGATGAACAAAGCTGTTAAGCAGTTTTGTGGAGCGGGCCCGGAGGCTCCGGTACCTTTTTCCCGAGAGCAGGGGGCTGAAGAGGGAGTGTGAGGGGTGGGAGGTGTCGCCTGAAATGTTGATGGCTCTATAGGTGAGGTAGATGTCCAAGAGGGGGGACAGAGGAGCACCAGCGATCTTGCTGGCTGCTTTCACTGTGCGTTGTAGAGTCTTCTGACAGGAGGCGGTGCAACTTCCATACCACACCGTGATGCAGCTGGTGAGGATGCTCTCAACAGTGCACCAGTAGAATGAGCACATGATGGGGGGTGGGACTTGTGCTGTCCTCAGTTTACGGAGGAAATGGAGGTGAGTTTGAGCTTTCTTGGCCAGTCATGTGGTGTTGTTAGACCAGGAGAGGTCCTCAGAGATGTGCACCCCCAGGAACTTAGTGCTGCTCACCCTCTCCAC
Source organism: Pholidichthys leucotaenia (assembly GCA_020510985.1). Lineage (NCBI taxonomy): Eukaryota > Metazoa > Chordata > Actinopteri > Cichliformes > Pholidichthyidae > Pholidichthys > Pholidichthys leucotaenia. The sequence goes on along the minus strand of CM035840.1, from coordinate 88,268,919 downwards.
AGCTGCACCATCGATGATCAGAGGGGGATGCTGTGTGTGTCCCCTCCTGAAGTCGACCACAGTCTCCTTGGTTTTTCCCATGTTCAGGAAGCGATTATTGTCTGTAGACCACTGGACCAGTTGGCTCACCTCATTTCTGTAGTTGGCCTTCTCGTTGTTGGTGATGAGGCCCACCACCGTCATGTCGTCCGCAAACTTGATGATGTGGTTGGTGCTGTAGGCTGGTACACAGTCATGGGTCAGCAGGGTGAAGAACAGCGGACTGAGCATGCACCCTTGTAGGGCCCTTGTGCTCAGTGTGATGGTCTTGGAGGTGTTGCTGCCAACCCACACTTTCTGTGGCCTCTCTGTGAGAAAGTCCAGCACCCAGTTACAGAGAGAGGTTTTGAATCCCAGGTGTCTTGAGTTTTTGTATTAGGTGCTGGGGGATTTCAGACGCTTTTCTCCTCCTCTCCCTCCTAATTCCTACTCCCTTCTGATCCCAGCTTGCAATGTTGCGTTTTTGTCTGTGTTTTTGTCGCTCTTCTTCTGGCTGAATCTTAATCCAAACGGAAATTATGGATCTGGAAAGTGGCTTAAATGCGATTGACACCACTTTAAAAGAAGATCGGGTTAGGGGGAACCCAAGGGGGGAGACTCATGGACATTGGGAGCTCATGTGTCTGTGTGATTCGACTGGAGATGCTGAAGACATCTATTGGCTATGATCACAGGACTTCTACTTTGGCTTTGGAGTTTCCTGATGTATCAGAAATTGAGAAAGGTGGGAGAGCTGATCAAAATGCGGACCTGGCAAAGCTCCTTCATCAAATTCGACCAGTTGAGGAGTGCACGAATAGCGGCATGGTGAACTGAATGGTAACTGATTCAGATGGTGGAATACATCTCGAGTCGCTAGTGCTCTCCAGGGAATGTTTTTAAGCCTGTATGTGGAAATTATGAAGCACAGAATCGCATGAGAGAGGAAAATTTTATGCTCTGAGTGCACTGTGCAGATTTGACCTTGTTTTTGGTGCCCTGTTTACATTCCTCCTGGATGAAGATAAGGTAGAAGAGGTCTGGCTGGCTTCTCTTAACCCAAACAATCGACAAACAGTTGCTGTTGTTCAGCAGACTGAGCTCTTCAAGGACAGCGTTATCATGTGTCTTACAGAACTTTGCCATCTGCATGCACGAGGAGAGACAGACTCTGGACTTGCTTATCTGTGTAGAACACATGATCATAACATCTATCCGTTGCCAGGCAGTGCCCTCTGCTGTTCACCAGCAACTGACACATCCACACTGCATCATACTGATCATATGCTGACTACACACACTGGTCTCTCTCGCTGCTTTGTTATTGTGTGATCTATATTGTCTGCTAATTGTGCATTAGAGAGTTTTTTTCTATGTAATCACAATTTTGGTCATAAAATGAGCTTTATTTTGATTAACAATGCTTTTATCTCTCTGCCCATTGTGTCACTCCCCCCCCCCCCCCCATTCCCTTCTTTACCCTCTATGACTGGCGCCTTCAAGGCTGCCGCGGCTCTGGGATGCGCTTATGAGAGCGCGCCCAATGTCAAGTCAAATTTCAATTCTCCTGTATGTCTTGCACGTATGGTAGTATTGACAATAAAACCATTTGAATTTGAATTATTGTGTTGAATGTTGAACTGAAGTCCAAGAACAGCATATGCACGTAGGAGTTCTTTGAGTCCAGGTGGGTGAGGGCTGGATGGATAGCAGCAGCGATGCCATCTTCTGTGGATCTGTTTGATCTGTATGCAAACTGAGATGGGTCATGGGAGGGAGGGAGGGAGGATGGACTTGATGTTCCGCATGACCAGCCGCTCATTATGATGGGGGTCAGTGCTACGGGCTGGTAATCGTTGTGGCTGGATGGGATGAGCTTCTTTGGAACTGGTATTTGGGACAAAACAAAATAAGCCAGAATGACGAGTGAATATTATCGACTGTGTATTAGCGAACTAGTGGAAACAGGGATTAGGGTGACTGAAATCTAAAGAAATAACAATACAAACTGCGTTTGTAAACAAACTTCTTGTAACACTGTTAGCTACATGACAGACAGTTAGCCTGGCCAACGATTGAGCAGAAGGCAGATATCAAGGACAGCAGTGGGCTGGGTTTACCATTTTATGATGTCCTGTGGCAAATCCGGAACAGTCAAAACGGCTAATCAGACACAGAAACAATATAAAGGCTGTCTGTTTTTTTTAAAGAGAAATGAGCGTTTTAATATTTTTTCCGTAATTACGTGACCAATAGATGTATTTCAGAAGGTTAAAACCTACAAATCCACAATTTTTCAGTCAATGATCCCTTTAAAACTGGCTATGAAAGTGGGCCTATGATCCATATTCCCAATTTTGAATAATTATTCTTACACTCTTCTAGAGTAGACAAATTAAAACAATCCTTTCTGGACAGTGAGTCTTGGTGCAGCCCTCAAGTTTATCCTTTTTGTGAAGCAAGCTCAGCCTTTCTAACCAACCCTTCATTAAGTCAACTCAGTTTTGATAGGTTGTACTTACAAACAGAATGATTGAGAGTAGGTGGTTGAGGCTACTGTGCTGCACTCACAGGCAGAGCTTTGTGCATTATTATGCTAATTCTTTGACCTAAAAGACTTTTGTGTCAGTGACAATTTTTCCACGCACTGACCTCAATTTTGGTGTTTGGTTCAACTATGTATGCTTGTAGCAGTACAGGTGGTCTGTTAGTCCGATTAAGCTTGCGTAGATCTGCCAGTAAAAATAGGATGAACCGTCATAGTCCATTTGTGTAAAGCCTGGAGAATATTCATTTAGACTGTAACTGATGCCAAAGTGAATTCTACAAAGCATTGAAATAACTGTCAAATGCTTATGAGGAATTTCAGCTCTTGGTTTTTATCCCCTGCTGGTTGAAGCCTAAAGGGGTCGAAGAGCCCTTTTGGCGAAGACCGAAGGGGGATTATGTTACGGTTCGTCCGTCCGTCCGTCCATCTGTCCCACTTTTGTGAAATCAACTCCTCCCACAGTTTTGATCCTATTGTTTTGAAACTTGGTACCATGGTTTGATATACATGTACACTGAGGATGTGCATATTGCAATTTGGTTCTGATCAGATGATTTTTGCGGCAATTGTAGCCCCTGACCGATGACCTCCTGTTTCACCTCACTTCATAGACGGTAACTGTCTTGTGAAATCAGCTCCTCCTAGTTTGGTTCCAGTTATTTTGAAACTTGGTACCATGGTTTGATATACTCTGATAATGCGCATATTGCAATTTCACTCTCATTGGATGACCTTGAGGTCCGAGGTCAGATTTTTCCCTAAATCTTCTAAACACAGTAACTACTGAAAGAAATGATGTATGCTTTTCAAATCGATGCAGTAGCTGTATCTAATACACATCTGGGACAATTTACACCCTCACCGAACTATGGGCTTGGGGTCAAGGGGTCAAAGTTCAAAGTTAACATTGCAGTTGCACTATGGCAAATGCTACATTTACTATTACTATAAAACGAGTAAAGCTAGGGCCACCAAACCTGGTATACAGGTTCACCTTGGAATCCTGACCTCTGACTATGGGTTTGGGGTCAAAGGTCAAGGTTAGCATTCCACTTGCACTGTTACTACATAATATTAAACTGTTATATAACTATATATATGTGAGCGGTGCAGTAGTGCAGTGGTTAGCACTGCGGCAGCACAGCAACTCACCCTTGGCCATGGGATCCCTGGTTCGATCCCAGCCCCTGACCAACAGTGATCTGTGTGGAGTTTGCATGTTCTCCCCGTGTCTGCATGGGTTTACTCCGGGAGTTCTCCGGTTTCCTCCCACAGGCCAAAAACATGCAGGTTAGGTTAACAGGATACTCTAAAGTGGCCCAAGGTGTGAATGCGTGTGTGAATGGTTAAGGGATAGCGCTGTACTGTGGATGCCCTCAATTTCCCCTCTGGGGATCAATAAAGTATACAAAATCAAAAAAAAAAAAAAAAAAAAAAATATATATATATATACAACTATTACTATATAAAACAAGTAAAGCTAGGGCCACCAGACCTGGTCCACAGGTTCACCTTGGGATCCTGACCTGACTATGGGTTTGTGGTCAAAAGGTCAAGGTTAACATTCCTTATACCTTATTACTGTACAATGAGTAAACTTAGGGTCACCAAACTTGATACACAGGTTCACCCTGTTACACTAAAGTGTGACTGTGGTTTTAGGATTGCAAGTCAACGGTCAACATCAAAATGCTTTATAATGTATATCTCAACAACAAAGAAACCTAGGGTCGCCAAACCTGGTACACAGGTTCACTATGAGACCATGACCTCTGACTACAGGTTTGGGGTCAAAAGGTCAAAGGTCAAGGTTGCCACTCCCTGTGATCTCTTACTATAGAACGTGTAAAGCTGTCTAGGGTCACCATACTTGCTGCATGGGTTCACCTTAGGATCCTGACCTACAGCTATGGATTATGTAGTACTTTGTTGTATATTCGTGGATGATGGGCTTATCATAATTTGGTTCTGCCACAGTAATTATATTGAAAAGTTGAAAACTGCTCTCCGCCAGTAAGTATTGGGATCTTCAAAGAAAACCGAGGTGGGGAATATTGCACTCGCCCCAGAGTGCTCGTTAATCAGTTTGGACAACTTTAAAAAAAAGTTTTCTTTTTGTCATAAGCTACTGAATGTAGATAAGTTAAATTTACAACAAATAAAATGTTTAAAATGCTAAGTAGCCTGAATACTTAGTAAAAAAGGATAAAAACAAACTAGGTCCACTTTTAGCTCAAGTTTTTACTGTACATTTGTTATCCTCTTTGTGTGTTTGACTCCACTATACTGCAGACTTTATTTTTCAATTTCTCTTCATGCATTCAGAAAGCATTCCCTCGTTATGAGTCTGCGCTGGGTATCATGACTGAGATTGGAAACCGTCTAGGACAAGCACATGTGTACCTGGGAGTTGCAAAGTGTTGGCTTCTGCAAAAAGAGTTTGACAAGGTCCTCACAATTATAGATGCAATTTATGAATAAAGTCAATCTCAATTTTCAAATCATTATTTTTTTCATAACAAATGTTGTGCAATAAGACTTATGCATATTTTCCAGGCTCTTGATTCTTTGCAGCGAACACAGGAGTTAGCAGATGCGATAGGAAACAAGGTAACTGTGCAATTTTTTTTTTTAAAAAAAATTCATTCCAATGTAAGCAAAATGAGCTAATGCCATAGCACGATGTCTGTCATCCATCAGTCTGGGCACAATTTGCAAGAATCATTAAATGCTATGCTACTCACGCACTGTATGAGTCATTTTATGTCTTTTACTTGTATGTCAGCTGTGCACACTGAAGGTCCACTGCCTGAGTGAAGGGATTTACAGAAGCCAAGGGCAGCAGGAGGAGCTCCGGGAGCAGGTGGTGAAGTTCCTGCAATGCGTGGAGGAGCTGGAATTGTACTGTGGCATGTGTGGGGAGTCCATTGGGGACAGGGACCAAAAGCTGCAGGCTTTACCCTGTTCCCACATTTTCCATCTCAAGTGGGTGTTCAATCTACATGTGACTTCTTTTTAAAGGTCCCATTTACTGCACCTTTTCCATATGTTGACAGTTCCCACAGGTTTTAATGAAATCTTTGTGACATACTTTGGCCAAATTGCCTTTAATTATTACAGCAGTTATTTATCGTGAATGATCTTTTGCAGCCTTCCACAGAACAGTTCGTTTCTGCCTTCCCTCTTTTGTCACTATTGCTAATCTTAGCTGGCAAGCTCCTAGTTCAGGTAGCAAGCCTGAGCCAACTAATGAAAAATTTGTCAAACAAAATAAATGGAATAATGCACCACTGGTGGACAGGAGTGTGTGGTTTCTGGTCCTTGGGGTACAGTAAGCACAGAAACATGCACAAATGAGTGAATGGCTAAACTGCTACCGTTCGCTAGCCACTTTGGGTCTCGGTCAGAGAAAATAAACTATGGTAAACTAATTTCTAATAATGACATACTGTATGTCGTCAAGTGTTAGTAGGTGAATGAGGATTCTAGTGGAGTTGAATAGAATTTATAGAAAATGGCAATCAAAACCAGCCAGATAAATGGTTAAGCTAACGCCAGGCGGCCTGTCAACCTCTCCCCACTGAGGTGAGTGGTCAGACATATCAACTCCAACTGCCTAGCCAAGCTAATGCTAACGGTTCAGTGTACTATCCATCCATCCATCCATCTTCTACTGCTTAATCCTTTTCGGGTCACGAGGGGGCTGGATCCTATCCCAGCATCTCTGGGCGAGAGGCAGGGTACACCCTGGACAGATCGCCAGTCCATCGCAGGGCCAACACAGAGAGACAGACAACCATTCACTCTCACATCCATACTTAAGGACAATTTAGAATCCCCAGCTGATGCCAATTAACCTCACCTGCATGTCTTTGGCATGTGGGAGGAAACCGGAGTGCCTGGAGTAAACCCACGCAGACACGGGGAGAACATGCAAACTCCACACAGAAGGGTCATTGATGGTGAGTCAAGGGTGGAATCGATCTCATGACCTTCTTGCTGTGCTGCCACTATGCTAACCACTGCGCCACCGTGCAGCCCAATGCAGTGTACCATGATAGGGAAAATATAACAAAATAAGCCACCATGACGTGAGTTATATTATTGATTGTGGATTTGTGAACCAGGTGGAAACAGCAATGTTTATTGGGGAAATTTAAAGAGAATAACAATGTAAACTGCATTTTGTAAGCTAACTCCCTAGTAGCACTGTTAACTCTGAAGCTAATGCCTCGGAGTCATGATCTAGGTGGGGACTGAATCTTCACAGCTAATAGCATGGGGATAGGTTGTAACTAGACCAGATAATTTGTCAGTGAGGTGGGGGGGGGGGGGATCCCTGTAGAACTGCTGCCCATTCTGCCCAAATGTTAATTATAATTATTTCTAAGTAAAGAGAGATTTTAATAGTTTTACTGTAGTCATATGACGCAAGAAAGCATTTGAAAAGGTTAAAACCCACAAACACACCATGTTTGAGTGAATGGGACCTTTAAATTCATTACACTTGTAAGTGTCTTTATTTCAGGAAAAAAGCTGATCAGGCTGTTGAAAGTGTTTTATCCTTTCAGGTGTCTGCAGACAAATGGGACAAAAGGCTGTCCAAAATGTTTCAAGTCCTCCATGAAGCCTGGATTTGTGTGATTGTGAGACAGTATTTGTGTGTTGGATCTGCAGACACAGCATGATGCCTCACAGGCTCCTGACTAATCGGAGAGAAGCAGGCGACCTCGAGGTATGCTGAAGATATTTGAGGAGTAACAATTCACTGCTCTGTGCAAAGGATGCCAAAATGGACCCGGGGTGTCAGAGTCCGGCTCTGAGGACAGTGCGTCCATCCTAGACATCAGTGTGAAGCTGACAGAGGACCGTGTTACTTTTCAAGATAAGCTGAAGACTCCACATCATCTCTGATGACTGGCATTTGGGTGCAGTATTGATACTGGGCATGGACAGTCAAAAGACTATAACTGAATAAAAGTCTTTTTATGTATTCGACTGGTTCAGTAAAGGACGAGATGATCTTTGGAAAATGAATTCTGTGATATCAACAATCTTAGGTGGCTTGTTCACATTTAAACGCTACATATATAATTGTTCTTTACTCAACAGTTGAGCCATCTCTGAGCTTATTTCATATATATTTATTATTATTGTATTCATGTACATACAGTTCTCATGTTCATTTGTATTAAATGTTTGATTTCTCTGAGGCTTTTTTTAAAAAAAAATCTAAACTAAAATCTCTTAACCATTCAAAAACTAGTATGTCTTTACAAAACAGGTACATGCAGCTGTTTCTTAGCCAGATGGGAATTCCTTTTAGTTTAGTTTCTGTTTACTCTTGACACTAACATAATATTTTTGCAAGTTAAACACATTTTTGAGAAGCGAAATTATTTGGGAAATGATCACTGACCAATCACATGTGAAAACAGTTATTTATGGGAGAGGTGTTTAGTTTATTTTTAATTTGTAGACGTGCATTAAATATTACACTCTCATCTGCAAAAACATTGTGATTCAAAGATGCTTTGAGGAAGAAAGCCAATAAAATTAGCCGTCCTATGAATGAGTAGGTGCATGTTTTCTTTACAGTGCTGAGTAACGATCAGATTAAATCTTACATTTAACACCTTATTTGCTTATTTCTGAAGTTTTTATTATAGCATTTCATCCTATTCAGTCTCATACAGTTTTGTGTTTTATTCATAATGAACTGGTCAAAATCAAATGGTTTGAAATGAAAAGCTACTTTTATTCAAAATTCTTTGGGAATTGTTCTCTATTAAACAAATGTATTTAATCCCTTTTTAACATGAGACATGGAAGTGAAATTCCAAACACAATGAGCACACAGCAAAGCAGCTTTAAAATGAACTGTGGGATTCTGCCCATGTGAAACTTGGCATGATCAGTTAACACTGACTAGGCTGACAGATGAGAGACCAAAGCATTTACACAACTTTCACTGCACAGGCACTTGTTTTTCTCACTCTGTCTAGCTGACCTCTCCTTTCAGATTTTTTTGTGGTTGAGATTTAAATCACTGCTGATTCACTGCCTGTTTACTTGTCGCTCAGTTGCTTCAAAGCACAGTGATCCAGCAACACTTTTTTATCCTGGTTTATAAAAGACTGTACTGACACTACAGCCGGTAATTGTTAACAGTTAAACTACCTCTGTTTTTGCTTCAAAGCTTTGAAAATACACGCAGTAATACCACAACATTTAAACACTGTAGATTTTTTTGTGTTTTTTTCTAAATATCATGTTAACATAACCTTTGATTAAGTTGATAATGTCTCACTTTACTTGATTACAGAAAAGGTTTTTTGTCTTTATGGTTTGGCTGAATCCATATCAGAAACTGTTACACTCTTAAAACAGACGTGTTAAAAAAAAACAACAACTCTGTGTCTAGATAAGGATGACACTACAATGTTTTTACACATTTATATGTTAAAATTACACAGTTGTATGTCAAACACACAATGTATATTTGTGAGAAAAAAAAACATTTGAACACAACAAATGTGTCAAATATATAAACACAAGAACTGTGTCAAAATTGACACAAAATGTGTCGTCCTTATCTAGACACATGGGGGGGGGGGGGGGGTGAAAAGTTCATAGTGGTCAAATTTGACCAACTGTGGTTTATTTTTCAACCGCAGGGATCCAAGTGCTGCAACACTGATGGAAGAAGTGTGTGGACCGAAGGGGAGACTATGTTGAAAAATAAACCACATTTGGTCAAATTTGACCACTATGAACTTTTCAGCCCCCCCTCGTAGTTGTGGTGTTTTTAACACATCTGTTTCAAGACTATAGATTTGGACTACAGTGGTTTGTTAACATACTGTGTTTCTGAGTTTTGTCAAATCATGTTACTTTGTTGAATATGGAAACATTTCATAATGGAAAATAAAGCACCCTTTCAGAATTTTAAGTATAAACTTGTTGAACATGTTTGTGCGTATGTTCAAACTGTATGATTCTTACTCCCAACTATGCAACTAACAGCTGATAAGCTTGCAAACTCAACCAGAAATACTAGTTGGCCAACCTTTACTGGGATGCAGTCTTTACTAGAAGCCAAGCGTGTTCAGATTTACTGTCTACAGTCACAGTTCCTGAAGAGGTTTTCCAGTACCTCACTTTACAGGAACACTTCGGCCTGATGGCAGCGAGGGAAGAGAAGACGCTCTCTGATCAAGAATTAGCCCTACTTTGTCCTGGGTGCACTGGGATTTACTGCTTTCCTGTTCTTTTGAAATGTGGCCACAATATTTGCAGAGTTTGTTTGCTCAAATTCTGGGAATGGAAAGGATGTCGGGAGTGTCCCGTGTGTGGAGATGTGTCTGCCACCGGGAGGCCTCCTATTAATTTGGAGCTGACCAAAGTTGCAAATGAACATAAAGTTCTCGTTTCCACAAGGAGTCCAGGATTTTGTTCAGTTCACAACGAGAGGTTGAAGATTTTTTGTCACAACGATGACCAGCTCATCTGTCTGATCTGCCAACTATCAAGCAAACATAATGTTCATAATTGCAGGCCAGTGGATGAAGCAGCACAGCAGAAAAGGGTCAGTAAAAAAGGAAAATCTTGGGTTACATTTGGAAAGTAGCCTTTCAACCAGCATTGTAGCAGAGAT